>JAUZSX010298800.1:0-27883 GCA_034780655.1 Idiosepius hallami | reverse complement strand
AGAATTCGGCCATTTTTGACACTATCTTGAAATTTAACATCCTTGGAAATTAACTGTCTTAAATGGCGCCGGAGAGCAACTCAACCACTTGAGATTTGTCTGCGGTGGCTAACTTGGCACACACACATTCCTCTTTAAAAAATCTTCAATATTCTAAATAATAATATTAATAACTGTGGTTTCTAAGCCAGCTTTCCATATATTTTATAATTAATATTTAATTAATCTAATTAAGTTTGTTTGTTACTAATTCGCTGACAGATTCTGTCACATTAAAGTTAAACTATTTATCACTTCATGAGAGGAGAACAGTTTTTATTTCATTATCCCTTCATTGGGATTTTCTCTATAAGTTAATTTTCTTTCTAAGTAAATTTCTTGGGTAATTGTCAAATTGTTATCTATTTATTTTAGGGTCAGAGTTGAATGAATGGAACTAGATTTTTCTGTTAGAGTACTTCAACTCTTGTATGTCATTTAGTGACAAATATTGGAATTTGATGGTTGTACTCATTAGTCTTGTTTTGGGAATCAGGATTGAATTTTTTATGCATAAATGTTTTAAGATATTTTCAACAATAGTATTTTGATTCGGCTTGGTTTAAATGTAACAACTTGTCAACCATTGTGGTTAGTTTTTAGGTTTTGTTATCACAGTAATTTGTTTTAATTTATCATATGGATAGTAAAAAAAATTATTGTTCTAAGTAATAATTTTGCTTAAAATTATAGTTTGAGTGCTCAATATCAGTGATAGAGCATGTGTATTAGTTAGATGTAGACACGGAGTCAACGGGAGTCAAAAACTGCCAGTTTCTCACTTATGCGTTCGTTGTTTTTATGTGCTTATACATGTATTGTTTACATATATACACATATATGTCCTGTTTATATATGTATATATTGTTTATATATATACACATATATATGTGTGTATTGCATATATAAATATAAATGTAAACAATATTCACATGCATACATATAAATATTCCCACCCATGTATGGATAAATACAAAGGATGGCTGCTGATAATCATACATATGGAAATAATAGACTCACATAATACATATGCACATACATGTGTGTGTGTGTGTGTGTGTGTATTCATGTATATGACAATAAATGAATGAATATTTTTTTTTATTTTCATTAATTATTTTTACTTTGATTGATTTGTATTATTTTTTTCCTTTTTATTTCATTATTCATCCAACCAAAAAAACAAACGTTTTGGCTGCTTTAATTCATTTTCTTCCTACTAGACTCATTAGTCACAATGATTTGCCTGAAATTACTGAGCCATTTCTTTCCTCTCCCACCTGTCCTCTGTCCATTAATCAACAACAACAACCATAACAAGCAACAGATCTAACCAGGGAAATGTATCCTTTCCCTATTGAAATGGAACAGTAACTCTCTGCACAGATTCTGAACAAGTTTCACCTACACAGGTTAGCTAATGGGTGTGTGCTTGTGTTGATGAAATACTGACACTTCATTAAATAAGAAAACCTGAGTGAAGAGTTTAAATCTCACTCCAATAAATTCATTTTCTATAAGAAAAGTATGGATCACCTCTATGCCCTAACCATGAATCAAGTAGAGCAACTATTTTGCTCTAACAACTTGTTAAAATAATACAAGATATTTATGGAGAATATTGACAATAAAAACCATAGATAAGATATAAAACCCTATAATCCTTATTATAAAATGTATATTTAGACTGGGAAAGAAGTTCTTGTGAGAAGCTAAGGAAACTTTTTATAAAAAGTTTTTTTTTTTATTGGGAAAGGTATTCCTGTTAGAAACCATGAAAACTTTTTAAAAGAAGTATTTTTTTGACTACAGAACTTTTTTTGTAAATGTGTTTGGGAGGTGGAAATTTTGCAAGCAGACATTTTTGTCAGTAAGTAATGCAATGATTATTTTCTACTCATTAATGTGCTTTGTAGGTTTTCAATGCCAACTGCTAACAAAAATGTTCCTACAAAGAAATAAAATATTCTCAATACAAAGAAAAAAAATACCTTAAAAAAATCATTAGAGAAAACAAACTTAAAACAAATTCACAATTGCTTTTTATTCAATTGCTTCAGAATCTAAAGAATCACCAATTCCATGACTAGAAAAAAAACAAGGCAGAGGAAGATGATAATTCATTTATCATAACCAAAATTTACATCAGCACGTAATTCCACTCTGATAGTGACAAAACTTTCAACCATTTTTTTTGCACAGAGAAAAACGAGAGACAAAAATAATGCCTGGGAATTCTGTAAAGTGAACTAAAAAAATTTTTTATAGGGATTCACAAGGTTTACTATGTATAAAAAACAAGAATCTTCTTTTTTAACACTTTAATTGAAAAATTCAATAAGATATTATTAAACATTTTTTGCTTCACATTTAAAGATGACCAAGTTTTACAATGTATGAGAGAACTGGTCATCTTCCTTTTTTAAATTCTATTAGTGGGTATGCCAATTAAAAATAACATGTTTCAAAAACAATTTAATAAATTTTACCATAATTATTGCATTTCTTCTTATTCACATAAAATTCTTTTCAAACATAATTTTACACATTAATTAACAAAATGAACTAATTAAATTTAGTATGTATTTTTATTTAAAATGATATTTTAAAAATAATTCAATAAATTTTACCTTTAGATATTGAATTGTTTTTTTTTTTATTTAATTCATTTCAAATTAAACTTTATACATCAATTAACAAAATAAACTAATTCAAATAACTATTTAACTCAGTTATTGTAAATCTATTTTGAATGCCTAGATTTTAATGATTAAAGAGAGGAAAAAAATTTGTACATCACTGATGGCTCAGTTGAAATAGCATAAAGATTTTTGAATAAAAATGAAAGCAATCTGATGTGGGTTAGATATTTTACTAACCCTTTAATCTTTTGATAAATAAATATAACTAGATAAATTATAGTCTTTATTATAATAAATAACATCAAGTCTGGTCAGTAGTTAGATGGGTGACTATTTAAGAATACTAATATAAGTACTATATCTTGTGCCGGGGTGGGAAATATTTAGGTTAGTGCTTGGGGGCACAGTTAACCAGTGGGTTAATGCACTTTTAGTTTTTGGTTAGGCAGGCTATTGGATTAATTTTGGTCTAGTGAGACCGAATTTTCTCTTTCTTTCTTTCTTTCTTTCTTCTTCTTTATATTGTGTATGTTCATTCATATTCGAAGAACTTATTTTATACAAGAAGAATCCAATGCCAGCCAATAGAACAGAATCCAATTAACATTTGTCTATATAATAATTAAATCCAAACTGCCATAATTGCCCCTGCTACTGATATTCGGTTAAAACCTGCTTGGATCTTTATTCACAAATTTGGACATTAATATTCTTGGATAATTACCATTTTTTGGACTACTGCCAAACTTTAATATCTTGGATTTATCTCACGAGACCCCAAGTGAAGTTCAAATTCCCATGAAACTCAACACTGAATTGCCTGTGTTCTGTGGTTGAGCTGGCTAGAGCTCAGTATGCTGACACACACATTATAAATACCACCAAAAATAAATATATCTTGCATAAATGGATGGACAATGTTTACTTTTTATGAGAAAAATATTAACCTTCTGTTTCTAACAGCATAATTAAAAAAATAGACAAGACATTAATCATAAAGAAATATTATGGGTGTTGAATTCATTGTTGTTAGAATGAATGAAGTAAATCCAAAAATATTAATGAAGTAAATCCAAAAATATTAATCCTGGTAAAAATGAATTAAGTCCAAAAATATTAGTATTCCGGGTAATAAAAATCCCAAAAAGTTCAGTTTTTTTTTTTTTGGTATCAATTCAAAATCGCTGGTAGTCTGGTTAATAATTAAAATTCCACGTGTGAGGTTTATTCTTTTTTCTTCTTCTAAATTTCAGCTCAAAATCGCGCCTTATTTAAAATCTTATAATTTCAGCATTGGCTCTCTGATTGGTCAATGATAGAATATTTCACTACTTAAGCTTTTTCTAAAAACAGGAATGATCATACACTATTAGAGAAAGAAGAAAGAAAGAAAGAAAGAAAGAAAGGGAAAAATACTATCTCAACTGACTAAAATTAATCCAACAATGGGCAAATTAAACAGGAGTTGATATTTGCATTTGGAGTATGGTAGACCAGAGGAAGGGGTGGGAGATATTTGGGAATGACTTTTGGCAGTCTTCTCTTTGGCATAAACAAATGAGGATGCAAAAAAATAATACAGAGTCAGTTATCTATAATTTTGAAAAAAATTAAAATATTCAATCAAGAAATTATTGCATTAAACTTTTAAATATAGTCATAAATCAACTATCTTAAGAGGTGGACTGGAGTTCTTAAATGACCCAGGCATTATCTACTGATGGTTATAAACAGGGCTGTGCCTAGCGGTCCCGCAACTGCAGGGAGGCTGTAAGTTCTCTAGGAGCTGCAAGGCTCCTTGACTTCACAGATCTTTAATAGAGCATATATTATCAAAATAATTAAGATTAAATAAAGAAAATCATTATTACACTTATATGATAAGATATACATCTACCTACACATCTCTCTGTCTGTCTCTCTCTCTCTATATATATATATGTATATATATATATATTTATATATATATATATACATATTTATAGATTTTGATCGAAGCTTATAGAATGTTGTCGGTGTGCAAGTTGCCTTTTTTGAGGTAAAAGGGCAGCAAGGTGTATTCAGCATCAGGGCCGCTTAGTGGCTAAGGATGGCACTGGTTATAAATGCGCAGTTTATCCACCAGCCCACTGGACATTGCCCAAATCCCCACCGGTGTGGCCAGTCCTCCACTGACTATCTTACATATTTTCATCTCATTCTTTGTAATAGTCTGTGAAATTAAAGCTATCTTCCTACAGGTAGCTATTTCTATACATTTTCAGATAAATGTTTTTGTAATGGTAGTGTGGATTACGCTAGGGAAGTACAACTGAATATTCTAATGATCATTTAAACTTGTAGACTCTTTAGCATTTCTTTTTCAAAAGACTAAATCAAACTATAGTTTTAAAATACAAAAAAAGAGGTGTTTTTTTTTCTTTAAAGAAAATAGAATTAGAAGCCAACAAATATCAGTTTTCCCACTTTTCTTTCTATCTTGTTTCTCAAGGTGGAAGAGAAAGCAGCACATAGGTGCTTTAGAGATTCGATTTTTATACCATCAACCAGTGACTGTCTGGGTCAGGCTGTCAGCTTTGAGGCACGTTCTTCACTCTAGAACTTTCTTAGTTTTTCCTTTCTTTTCTTTTCTTTTTGGAACACTTCTTGTTGTTGTTTATTTCTTAAATTTCTGTATCTTATTTATCACTATGTTCCTACTTGGCAAGTTTTGTCTTGAGTAGCAGGGGGACTCTTTTTGTTTTGGTTTTTCTCCCCCTTCCCACTTTTTTTTTCTGGTTAAGACTCCTCCAGTCAAAGAATACCCAAGGGTGCTTTTATCTATTTTGATTGGTGATAGATCAGATACCTGAAGAGAACTATCTACTTTCACTGTTTTTTATTTCACAAATTTCTCACAAAAGCAGAGGTGTCCATTGGTTAATGATATTGGTGCAAAGGAAGTAGCAAATGAATTGGTACTAAAACTCTTTCCAGCTCTGGCTGAGATTTATTTGTTTTAGAAAGAATCCGGCATTAAAGAAATAAAGATCTCTCTGCTTTGTCTCAAAATCCAACAAATTATAATTCACCTTTTTATTTCTATTAACCATTTACACCTAGTGGTGCGTTGGGCACCGAATTTGTTCTTTTGCTGTTTCTGTAGCATACTGGTTTTTACGAGAAAGAGTCACTTGCTCTATGCTCAATCCCAAACCTAGAGGACTTTTTCTGGCCTTTCGAAATCAATGTTGCCTTAGACTGAAATTTGAACTCGCATAATACAATTTCATTGTCCACGCTTTTACCAATGCTCCACCTAACATCCTACCTTTTTATTTACAATCACAATAATCACCGCCCTCAATGATGGTTTTATTAAAGATTGTTGTTATAGAATTCTAAAAATTGTGCAACATCTACGATTTGGTAAAAATAGCATGATGTTCAGGGGAGCATTGAGATTTTCTTTGCTTATTTCTTTTTTGTTTTATACTAATTGTAGCGTCACATAATGAAAAATCTTGAGCCCACTGCTGACAGTATGATGTTCAGAGGGTATTGACATTTTTAAAAATTTTTTTTCTCTTCCACCCTAAGTGTAGATCACAAAATGAAAATTGTAGACCATATAGATCTTTGGGCCCACAGAATATTATTAAGAAAATAATCTTTTTTTAAAAATTAATTTTAAACCTAATCTATAATATCTAGATTTTCTTCCCTTTGCTTTTTAGTTTTCTACTTATTTTAGACATATTTTTCTTAGAATTTTCATGGTAATTTGGAGAGGTCCACTTGGCTTTGTGGGTAAGCGGTCGGACTTTTAAATCATACATGAGTTTGAATCCTGGTTGTTCTATTTGCATTCATGATTAAACTAATACCCTTTGGAAAAGTATGAATCCCCAAATTTCCTCCAGCTATTGGTTAAGTAGTGCAAATCTTGTTATTCAAAAAACTGAGTGTGGACAAAAAGAATGTTTATCAAATAATGATTGTTCTTGGCATTAAATGACCTAAAAAGGTTGATATGTCATAAAAACAAAACCAACCAACCAATTATGGTGACTGTTTTGCATGATTTGGAACAAACAATATGATTTTAATTTCAATTTAAAGCTTGTTTTTCTTTATAAATTTCAAGTGAAAATATGGTTGTGGCTTACTTTTATTGATTGTATATGCTTAAGTAATCAGCAACTTTAGAAAAACATGCCTGTACAAATTATCAAAAACTAATTTGTTTTTGTTTTATGGCATATCAAACATTTTATGTCATTTAATGCTGAAAACAATCATTTTTCTATGTTATTTTTTGTCGACAGGTAGTTTTTTGATAACACAATATGCACTATATGATCCTTAGCTGGAGAAAATGTGGTGATTTATACACATTTCAAATGCACTTATTATGATTCTGACTGCCTATCAACTGTCCCGAGTCAACTTCCCCTTCAAAAATTTGTAAAGGTTATTTTTTAGTATATTTACTATGAAGACTATAGTCGGCATCTTAATATCTGTTAAATATAGAATATTTCAGTTGGTTATCCTTTGGATTTTATCAGATGTTTGAGCTTTTTCCTTCTTAGTCTGCAAAATAAATAAACTATTTATCAAGCTTTATCACAAGGATCCTGTGAAAAAAATTTCAAATAGTATAGTCTCAATACAATCCAACAATAGAAAAACCTACAAGTAAATTCAACAAATAATATAACGGCAAAGACTATAGTCCATATAACAAATATACAAGTGATCAAGCCTCGCCTCAAGGATTGAAAAAAGCAGTAGTAGTTTTTATGAATTGTTTCAGGAAATACCTGTATGTTTCATCTGGGTTAAAAATGGGGTCAGGAAGAAAAAAAAGGAAAGACAATGTATAAAGGTGGAAGAATAAGAACAAACCAACCCATATTTAGGCCTTATTGCTCACACTCTTTGTGGCATCCACTAGAGTATAAAGATATTTACTTGGTGAGCACCAACCTAAATTTGGCACAAGGCCATTTTTACGTGTTCTTACCTGGGCTTTTGACATTCGGTGTTACTCTTCATCTAGATGAGCTGCTCTCTCGAGCTAATGAGCCCCATCTGCCCAAGGCAACAAAACGTGAATGCAATGGTTTTGACTGGGATTTGAACTTGTGTACTACGATTCCACAGCCTGAACTTTTACCAATGCTCCATCTTTGCTGCCCAAAGAAAAAGTATCAAGATGTGTTTCAACTCATTTACTTTTACCATTTTATTGAAAAATGCTTCACACAGTCTTTTTTTAAATATCTGTTGTGGTCGAGTGTGGCGTTGTAAACAGTGTAGTTAAAATATAAGAAACATCAAGACAGTATTAAGGTTAACAAAAGTGTATTAACAAAAAGTACATAAATAATGGCTTACAGCCTGGCAGCATAGCAGCTCCTGGCTGCTATGCTGAAATCCTCTCTCTCTCTCTCTCTGGTTGACAAGAGAGATCACATTTATAGTGATTGGTAGAGTTCATTCTGAGATGTGTTTCATCCACAACAATATCTCAAAATGTTCTCTTGCAAACTGGATTGTGTTTTTAACTTTTTACTTGTACTTATTTTCCCTAATTAAAAATTCTATTTTTAACTATTTTCTCAGCTAAAAATTATATTTTTAACAATTTTCCTAATTAAAATTCTAAATAATCTCTTGGGAGAGTGACTTACATCACAAAAATTTGTTGAAATTCTAGAAATCTTTATTAATTAATTGAATTTTTATTGTCGATGATCTAAATTTAATTTAAGATGCATCAAATCGAAAGTTTTTAAGTGATTGCAAAATGTTTGGATAATTCAATAAGATCAAGGTAAGATTGGATTATAAAATACTTCAAAGTAATCGTAAGTATATTGCTTTAGTGAAAATGTTCCAATTCCAAATAGTAATTACTTACTTTCTGACATTATATCATTGCCTCTATTTTCCATGAACTTTCTAGAGCATTTCTATGTTCATTTCGGATTCTTACTACTTCATTCCAAACTAACTACTTACAAAAAGCCTTTCTGATAGCTACTCTTTCACATCCACACACACAGGCACATACAAAAAAGTTACCCTATACTTCAAAGTAAATATATTACATATGTGAAAATGTTCCGGTAATTACTTAACTTCTGCCAAACATCATTAATTAATTAAAATCATTATTTTATTCAAAGGCATTATATAGATAGCACAAAAAACATTAGAGTGTAGTTTTGATTTTGATAATAAAGAGAAAATCTGAAAAAGCCATAATATAAACTGGCCAAAATGTAGTGAATTTCTCAATACAAATATGAATGCAATAGTCTGCATAATGAATATACATACAAATTATCAAACCTCATCTCAAGGATTTCACAAAACAGTAAATTTTACAAATATAAAAATAAGGACTGACTATAGTCTGCTTCATAAACATATGAATGTAGGAGATATAATTGCATAATTTAATTACAAAATTGATAACAGAGCAACGAAAGAGCTTTGGAAAAAATTCTGCAGATAAAATTTAAAAAATTGGCAATTTGAATAAAAATTTTAGATGCTGGATCTTTTGCTTTCTAAGAATTATTTAAAAATGATTTCTTTATGGACTTAGACTTTTAATGTTAACAAACAACATAGTAGGAAATAAATCCATTTTATAGTGGGTTTACTTCTATTAGACTACAAGTGATATTAGACTGTGTTATTGTTAATGAATGCAGGATTATGTCATTAGGACTTTCTGTAATTACCAATGTTAGATTTTCATTGATTGATGCTGGCTTGGATGAGATAAAAATATAACTAATAATCAAAAGTTGGAGTAAATTTGTCAGATAAAAAATATAATGATAGAAAAGATAAAAAAAAATGTTTTCTTAAAGTCATCGAGAACAAAAAAAAGATTAAAATCAATAAATAAGTAAATAGGGATTTTTACATGATTCCCCAGCAATAATAACGTATATAATTAGTAGCACTGTGACAATATTATATTTACTTAGTGAGCACTAACCCAAGTTTGGCACAAGACCATTTTTACGTACTCTTACCTGGGCCTTAACGAGTCCCATCTGCCCGAGGCTGCTAAAGAGAAAATATTGGTTCTGACTGGGATTTGAACTCATGTAATACGATTCCAGAGCCCAAGCTTTTACCAATGCTTCACCGTCGCTGCCCAATAGTACTGTGACAATATGTTTTTAATAAATAATATTCTTATCCTTACTGGACTATTTTGCTATTTTACTATTTCTTTTAATTTTTAAATTATTAGTTGGCCATTGACAACATGCTTTTTTTGTTAAAAAAAATTATACTTGTCACAGCCCTAATTAGTGTTGTGACAAGCATATTCTTTAATAAAAATATATTGTCATAGCCATAATTATTATTTACAATAGGTATTGAATGGCTCAAGAAATTAAAAAAAAACCCAACTATTTGAGTATAATATAATGTCTACCTAAATCTTGATAAAATTCCTTGAGCAAAGTTGCAGCAAATCTGTCAGATAAACAAATAAATATATATGTAGATAGAGCATATTATTCTATTGGTAAAATATCAATCAAATCTGGCTAAAAGTACAAATTGAAAAAGCAATTAAAAAATCACAAGAATACAATAGAAACTGTTTAACGGCAATCTGCAATTTAACAAGATAGTGACTTAATTAGGAAGAAGATGATTGGAAAAATTCAACCATTTCTTTTTTTTTTTTACTCTGGTTGATTAGCTAAATTATTTCTAATTAGACAATCGTTCAAAATCTAATCAAGATGGACGTTGATTATGAGAAGAAAAATAAGGAAACTCAATATTTAAAGTAATACAAAGAAGACACTGGTTACCATGTTATGATAGAGAGAGAAACAGTGTTTATCATTTGAAAAATAAAATATAAAGTTTACATTGTTTATATGAATTGAGCAGTTATCCACTTGTCAATTGTTATATTTAACAAAACTTAACTGTCAATATTTGTATTGTCGATGATCTAAATTTAATTAATTTTAAAAATAAATATACAAATATTCAATCCACATCTTGAGAATTCTAAAGATAATAATAACAGACATAAGGGCAACAGTCCAAAAATAGATGTACAAATTACCAGTCACATTTTGAGGATTGTGAAGGTAACAATGATAATGATGAGGACAACAGTCTGAAAAGTAGATGTACAAATTATTAAGTTTCATCTTAAGGATTGTAATGGTAACAATGATAATGAAGAGGACAACTGTCTGAAAAGTAGGTGTATAAATTATAAATCCTCATCTTAAGCAGAACAATAAAGATGAGGAAAAAAAGTAAGAAAAATGTGTAGAAATCATCAAGGTTCTTCTCACAAAGATAACAATGATAAGGATGTTTACTTCCAAGTATTCATTTTCCTTATTTTTTTTCTCATAATCAACTTCCATCTTGATTTGATTTGGAACTATTGTCTAATTAGAAATGATTTAGCTAATCAACCAGAGTGAAAACACAGTGAGTCTTTTCCCTAAACAATTAAAGTAAAAGTAGAAATAAAGGTTCATAAATCAGTTGAAATATTATTGTTGCTTAAAGTCCCTGAATTGAGACTTTTTGATGATGAGGACAAAAGTCTGTAAAATACTTTTACAAATCAACAAACCTCATCACAAGGATTCATTTATTTTCATATACATTTCACAAACAATTTTGTAAATATATTAACACCTTATGTCTCTGTTAGGGATGACCATATTTTCTCATTTGCTACTGCATTGCTGAACTTAGACACTAGAAATCTGATCGCATCTACTTGAATTACGAGGATTCAATTATTCTTCAAATCTTGGTTAAATTTATTTATTATATGGATTTTGTTAACAAATATAAAAATGAGAACTATAGTCTGCATAATAAATATGTAAATTATCAAGCCTCATCTAAAAAATTGTGAAATATAATTTCCAATCAGTCGAGATACAATTCAACAATAGAAAACCCTAGATGTAAATTTAAGAAATATAAAGACAAGGACTATAGTCTACATAATAAATATACATATCAATTCTCATCACATGGATTCTGAAAAACAGTTTCCAATTGAATTTAACAAATATAAAGATGAGGACAGTAGTTTGCATAACAAATATACAAATTATCAAGCCTTACCTTATGGATAGCAAATTCAACAAATATAAAAGATGAGAACTATAGTTTGCATTATAAATATACATATTATCAAACCTTATCAAAAAATAAATTCTCCAACCTTATGTAAAGAATTCCAAAAAACAACTTGCTTAATCAACAAGAGAAAATATTGGAATATTATGAACCAGTCCTGGGATGGTTGTATTAATAGTTAAAATGAAATATAAGCTTATGTGAATTCCTCTCCTATTTTCTTAGCCATAATTTCTACATATGAATATCATCACTTTTTATACAATATGAAACTATCAAGTGAAAATTGATTTCACAGTCCTTTATAGTTGACATTTACTCAATAAAATTGATAAGAATATCACATATGACGACAGCACAGATTTTATTGATGATTCAACGTTAGATGAAAGTTGTTTATGGCTTGGTGGTATGGACAGCAAGATAGTTCACACTCGAGTTTTTTTTTCATAGTAAATATTTTTGAACATTACATCAAGTCAAATTGTTTATAGCACACTCTTAGAAATCTACCGCAAGTGATAAAATTGATCATTTGTATAGCACACATATAAATCCATCAGACAGCTGCAAAATGCCAAGTAATTTAGCTGGTGTATAATATATATATATATATATATATATATATTTATATATACATATATTGTGATTATCTCTTCTTTACATATGGTGCAATAGATATATATATATATATTTTGTAGAACAATGGTTAAGATTTAGTTTTCCATTGTTGATTTGGATGATTTGCACTGATGATTTCTAAATAGAATGAAATAAATCTATATGCAAATTTCCCAATTATTTATTGATGTTAATTAAAAAAATATTCCGTTGAGTCGTTTATATACATTGTCTATTTATCTATCTGACTATATAACACATCTTAATTTGATAATTTCTTCAGTAACATGTTTTCACTTTCCAATATGATAGTAAATAATGACTAATATATCGACCTTTATGTTTATAAATGAGTTTAAAGGTTAATTCTGATAATTACATTAGCTTTCCTAGAAAAACTTGACCTTTATTGCTGGAAGTGGGGAACTTTTACTGCTACTATCTTAATTTTTATAAAGAAAAACTACATTTTATCTTAAGGAAAATGTATGATATTTCAACTTTTTTTTACTATCTACTGAAATAACAGTTCCATTTTGGAATTTACTATTCTTTAGGCTTTATGCATTGAAATTAAAATCTACAAAAAAATTTTAAAAATGGATTTCAACATCTATCCTAAGAAATAATGTAAAATTACATCCACCTCCGTAGATAGGCTAAGGGGGTGTTGTGGTGGAACCACCCTCCAAATGGACTCAGCCATTGTCAATGTAAACCAAGACTTCCCATGATCCAAAACAGGGCTCATTTCTGGAGTTATATTATATGCTTGGCAAAACAGCCAACCACTTTCTACAATTCTTACTATTATTCTGAACCTTATTGTTCTTTCTAATACATACTTAAAGCTTTCATGTGTTCTATTTTTATTTGTGGCTACCCAAGCTATAACAGAGGGGTAAAAAAGTGCTTGGTATTAGAGAAAATGTTTTAAAAAATTCAAGCCTAATATGAAGACACTTATCTGAAAACTGGACAGAATAAATGAAAAAAATAGACTGTAAATGTCTGTTCAGTTGTCAAGGCAATAAAGATAAATTGTCTTCATCTTTTCTCATTTTTTTTAAGTTTCATTTTTAGAAAGAAATATTCGTTTGTAAGGCCATGAAAGGTCAGTTAAATATTAAAATAATACAAATTTATGCTAAATTAAATTTATTTGCTAAAAAATAGGAATGCTTTTTTTTTCTGAGTTTTCTTAATTTCAAAAAATACATTCTTTTTAAATTTGTTATTTTGTAATATATATTCACTATCTTAAAAACAAGAACAAAAACACCCTGAAAAAAAAAGACTATATCTTAAAAAATCAGCTCAATGAACCCATTATACAGAGCCATGCTTTGGGTCTCCACAGACCCCTCTAATTGCGAGGAGTGGCAAGCTCCCTAAGAACTGCAAGGCTCCTTGGCTTTACAGATCTTTTGTAATGCAAAAAATTACCAAAACAATTAATTATTAGGATTAACTAGAAAATCTTTATCACCCTTATATGTTGAAATATACATCTGTCAATCGCTCTCTCTGTCTGTCTCTCTCTATATAAAGATATAGGATGTATGTATATATAGTTTTTGATCGTAAATATCATATATAGTTTTTGATCAAAGCCCCCACTATATGTTCAAATGACACAAATTGCCTTTCTTTAAGGTGAAGGGGCTGCAAGGCCCAATCTGCATTGGGGCTGCTAAGTGGCTAAGCATGGTACTGCCATTATAATTATTTCAACAATTTCTAATGAGTAAGAATTATATATTCTTTATATAGCTATTCATTTATTTAAAAAAAAATGCCTGGCAGGTACATTATCATGTGATAAAAAGAAATAGAGAAAAAGAAAGGAAAAGTTGCACAGTCTTCCTCAAAATTAATAATTTCTAATCATTTCTATCATTGTAAAAGCACCAAGATAGGAAAGGGAGATAATGTCCATGAATTCAGCAAGGATATAAAAACAAATTGAAAGGAAAAATATTTAGATGATTGAAGGTCATCATATTTATCCATCAAAATCAATATTAATAATAATAATAATAAGAAATTTGATTGATTTTCTTCTGTTAAATGTCAAAAACTAATAAATACTTTCTAAATCTGCAAACTCATTCGAAATTCTAACAAATATAAACCCACTTTTTCTTTTAAATAAAATCAAAGTTAAGAAGAATAAAACTATATATAAACAAAAATTTAATTTCCAAAATTTTCATTTCTAGACCTAGTAAATTTAAGGCTACCTTTTTCATTCTATTTTGCTTTCTTTTTTTTTAACTGATTATATTTTGTATTAATGTAATACACTATAAATGTGTTTGACACTAGTTTAATATTTACCATAAATTCGCAGATATGATGATTAAGTTACTAAAATTTTATCATTTTTTATATTCTGTTCTAAAATATATTCCATGAAGAGTTATATTTAAAAAGTCAATGTAGTAATTATTAATTGAATAGTAATTTCATGTAAAACCTTTAACCATAAATGGTTAGTTTAATATGTGGTTAAGTAAATGGATTTTGAACTCATATGCAAGTTCAAATCCATGCCAGTTCTTCATATTAACTGTGATTTTATCATATTTTATATCAAATTTAATTTTTATTTCACTGATATTTTGGAATGTTAGGACTCCCTCATCCCAAACACCCCCAAACACCCGAACTTTTGCTTTTCTAACCAAACCATCCAAAAAATAAAATTTAATGTGCTATTAAACAAAACCTTCTTAATCAAAATACTAAGACAATATTATTTACATAAGCAAACATAAAAAACTACAATACTTAGCCAAACTGCATTTTTCTACTGCTACTAAAACTACTCCCACTATTACCATCACTAACCCTCCTCTTCCTTCTCCCCCTCCTCCTTCTTTTCCAAATAAAGTTTTATGTTTTAAAATCTGTTAACCAGCCTTCTCACAAACTAAACAGTTCTGCATGTCAGCCAATTTCACTCCTAATGCTTCAGCCCCACAAACTCTTTTGTCTGCACTGTTATACAATAAACAAGCTGATTTGATTCTGATATGTTGTCACTGGCAGCTCATATATATCTAATGCCAATATTAGACGGTTGGTGTCAAGCCAATTCGGCTAATGTAACAGGAAAATGTACTCTGCATGGTTTTTGATATGTCAAACAGATGAGAAAGTTAGTAAATAGGATTTAGTAAGTCAATTCTAAAAAAAACAAAAACCATCAGAAATTTAAAAATTTCATTAACTTGATAAACTCTTTAAAAATAATTCTTTCAAAAATAAAATATATTGCCATAAACGGAATTACCATTATATGGCCAATGTCTGCTAAAAGAGCCATTAGAAACATTTTTTAAATTCTTATTTTACTTAAATGAAACAATGACTTTGATATATATAACTTGTTATTATTTCAAATTAAATTGGAACTAAAAGATGACCAATTTACCCTGTCCTTAGGGAAAGATAAAACAAAGGAAAAATGTAAGCAAAACAAAAAAAAGTTTCTTTGTAAAATTAATATTTTTCCAGGAAGAGTTTATTAATAACTGTTGTAGTAAATGATCTATAGTTTAATTCTAATGGAAAGTCATGAATAATAGTATAAAAGCTATTCAACAATTATACTTTCTATTTAGTATGTTTAATTAATTGTCTGGTTTAGTGGCTTTCTAACCTTGACAGACATTTTATGCCAAATAAAGTTATTTTATGAGTAGGAGTTTGGTGTATATTACCTCTGGTTTGCGATTACTAGGGCGGTGACAATATGCTTTTATTAAAGAATATCTTTGTTACTAGACTATTTTGGAATTTAACCATTTCTTTTAATTCTGTATTTGTTAGTAGGGCTAAGATTATTCTTCTCACTACCCTAATAACTAGAACATTCTTTAATAAAAGCATATTGTCACAGCCATAGTGATTACCAATGTTCTATAAATGGCATGAAACTGTTTCAGTGCACGTATTAAGTGTCTGAGACATTTCTCTGAATGGCCAATTTTAGAAACGTCAATTTATTTCTGAAAAACTAATTGTACCTTGCCAATACTCTGTAAATAGTATCAGTCTATTGCGGTGCTCATATTAAGCGCCCGAGACATTTTTTAAGTAAGATGACTGATTAGGCAAAATGGAGTGCAGGTTTAATATCAGAGTATCCTTTTCCCTGATGAGTTACTCCCTAGTATTTATGAGCCTCATCTGCCCTATACGGCTAAAAGTGAAAGTGATACTTTTGACAGGGATTTGAACTTGTATAATACAATTCCAGAGTCCAAGCTTTTACTACTGCTCCAACTTTGCAGCCTAAGTTAACATTGCATCAAACGGGAAATGAACCCAGGTCACCCGCATGGCAAGGGAGCATTCTACCACTAAACATATATACATGAATTTATGTTTGTGTGTACAGAATGGGGCAAAATGATGCGACACATTGTATGTCCATTAAAAGCAAATTACATGATATTTTAAAAGAGCACACTTAACTTTATACTTTGGACCCTGTTCTTTATGGGCTACTTTGCAAAATACAACCTTCTCAGTGGCCATTATTTTCTGCAACAGTCTTATATTTGATGAATACAAAAATATGTACAGACTTTCTGATCCATAGATTAAAAAGTTTATTTGGTTGGAACTAAAATATTTGTGCCTAGAGGTCATATATTTCATCAAGCAAACATTTTTTTTTAATTTAAATTAAATACCACAGGTGAAAGAATTTTAAAAAAGAAAATTAATAAATCTAACTAATGAATGAACTAAAGAATGCACCAAGTAATTAAGAAATTTCAAATTAGAAAAAAACAATGTTTAAATAATAATAAAAAGAATATTAATATTATCCACCGCAGATCATTTAACGCTTAAGAAAATCTTGTTTGATTGAAAGAAAAAAACATTAACAGTTATTTCTAATCTACTCGTAAGAATTCTCAGCTTAGATAATTAAGTTGAGTAGGCTGAACAGGTTTTGAGAGCCATTAATGGCTTCAAGTCATTTAGAGTAAAGTGTGTTATCTTGTCTCATAGTGGGACATGACACTTTTTGTATAAGCATTAAGAACTTGTATAATGCCAATTAATGATCACAGGCCTTCAAGGCAATGACAAAAAAACTAGAAGTGTAACAGTAACAAGTCTCAAGGTATCAGTCTAATTTCAAGAGAAAGATTGTACTTTCTGTAATTCTTTGAATTAGTTAACAGTAGCTGTAGGGAAAACCAATTTAAGACATCTTACTGGTGTTCTATATATATATATATACTGAAACTATTTTGGACCTTTAATATAGTCAATACAAACTTCTCTCTTAAACAACTTTTTTTCTACTCTACTTTAATTTTTTTTTAATTTTCTTGTCTCTATTGATCCTTGAATTTATAAAAAAAAATTTATTAAAAAAAAAGATCTTAATTGTTAATTGTTATAAAGAAACCAAGAAAAAAAATGCAACCTATTAAAGTTCTAAAAAAGGGTTAAAAGGTTTTTAACCTTTTTAAAATTGATAATTTGATTATGTTTAATTAAATTTACAGTTGCTAATGGTAACAATAAGTTATCCCATGAAAAAAAATCATTTCACTTGTTTTGGTTTTATTATGCGCAACACCAAATCTAAGGTGACAATTTTCAAACAAACTGCTTCTTTGAAAAATTGTAATAATCCTTTTTATTCAGAGGGGTTTAAAGGTTGATAACTATTATAATGACTAATAATATTATTATATATAGTACAATGTTTTTTTTTTTATGGCATATTAATCTTTGTAGCTCATTTGATGCCGAGAATAATTTTTGGTAAATGTTCCTGTTGTTCACACATATCTTTTTTTAATAACACAATGTTCACTATTTAAGCCATAGCTGGAAGGAATGTGGGGATTCATACCTTTCCCTAAGACATTAGTCTAATTACAAAGAGCAAGCATTGTTGACTGCTGAGAAAAGGCCATTGAAAAAGGTGATGACAAGGTAAAAAATATATTCTGGAGCAAAAAAGGTTGCTCTTTTTAATATCTCTTTTGTCTTCATAGGCTTTCAACTTTTAAAAAATAACTTTAAAAAACAGGTAGCATTACTTTTGGAATAATCCTCTTGTATTAGATTAGCAAGTTATATTTTGAGGTTCTGCCTCATTTTCAGACTGGAGTTTGTGGCACCAAATTGCTATAACATAACCTCTCTTTTTTTCTTCTTCTAATTCCATCCATTCTCTATTTATTTCTGTTTTTCTTTTTCTTTCTCTCTTTCCTTCTTTTAAAAAGAAAGCAAGAGGAAAACACATAATCAAAGGAGAGAATGCGTGTTGTTTTTTAGTTTGCTTTTTTTTGTTTTTGCTCAGATGAAGAAATCAATCAGAGTTTGTTTTGTTTTGTTTTTTTTCTTTTTTCTCTCCTTTTTCGTTATTTTAATTTACGAGTGTGCATAGAATGGCTTGGATTGACCAATTAATGAAAAAAAAAACAAAGAAACAAAAAAACTAATTGCTTAAAACAAAACAAAAAAAAATTCAATGACATTTTTGAATTTTGAAGACAAAAAATTGATTAGAAAATAAGTAAATTTTGTTTGTTTCTAACTTTCATGCAATAAAATCTAATGGCTGTTAATACTCACTGTTAACGAATGACTGTAACGTTTTTGCATGGTTGAAATACATAGGGAAATTTGGGGTGGTTAGTTGGGCGTTTTATCTGGTTAATTTTGTTTTAAGGCATTTCAACTTCAATGGTCATTCCAATTATTTTATTTAGAGGAGCAATCTTGCACAGCCTTGCTTGACAGTTATGTTAGATTCCTTAGCTGCTATTTTTCTGTTTGAAAACTAAATTGAACTTGTTTGATAGGTTTAAATACTTCTTATTTTAAATTTTAAGTCTGTAGTCATGAAACTTTGGAACAGTTCTATTAATGGTAGACTGTAAGAGTATATAAAATTTTGTTTAATTTGGACCTTTCCATCTAGAGAAGAAACAATAGTAAAAGGACGCATTACTTTTGGAACAACCTTCATAGAATAAAAAAAACTTATGGTTTATCATCATCATCATCATCATATTGTGCCACTCCATCTAGAGAGGAAGTGATGGGCGCCGATCGTCACATTCCTCAATACCACATCAGGGCAAGGCACGCTAAGTAGGCAGTTCGTTAGCAGGTGAGCAATGTCTGCTCGGCAGCGCCAAATGGGCAAATTGCATCCCGAACGAAGCCCCACCTCTTGATGTTATCTCGAGTTTTTGCCATCTTGGCCCAAGTACGGTTAAGCATCACCCACTTCCTACAAGGAAGGCCCGACCTGCCCCATAATTCCTTCGAAGGCTTGGGCAAAGCATTATTGTCCAGGTCAATGATGGTTTGACATAATTATATCCAATTTGTAAAGATCAAGAAAAAGTCATGTTATTTTCTTTTTACTTGATGTTTATAAATCATATCCTGAAGTCTTCAACTTTTGGTCGTCTTACAAGATGTCAACTTTTCACTTAATGCCATTTTCTGTTTTTCATTTTGGATTTGCCATTAATCAATAAATCCATGAGAAATTCGAGTTCGGTAAAAAGGAAAGAATTGGACAGCATCACTTGAACTAATGTCTTGAAAGATCGAGAATTCTCTTTGCTTCAAGAAAATTTACCATTTTCTTGTTTAATTCTTACTATTTTTAAAGTTGTTGACAAAGTTTAGAAGCCATGCAAAGCAGAGCTAAAGAAAAAAAAATGTTTATGTATAAAACCCTAAGGCAAATGAGCCACAATTACAGTTTTCTCATTGGTCAACAAAATAAGCAACATCAGAATAATGTTTCTTTAGTTGTTTTAAAATCATTACAGAACAAGATAAGTGTATGGATATACAGTGCCGTACCTAGCCACCTTGCAGCCCTGATGCAGAATGCAACTTGAGGCCCCCTTTCCTCTTAAAAAGGCATATTTACGCCCCCCAACATACTGGAGCTTTTGATCAAAGACCATACAAATATATCTAGTGAGAAAGAAAGGGAGATGGGTTGATAGAAGTATATTTCAAGTGTGATAATGATTTTCTAGTTAATTCTAATTATTAATTTATTTGGTAATTTTTTGAATTACTAAAGATCTGTTAAGTCAAGTAGAGCTTTTAGCCCTGCAATTGCGGGGTCTGCGGGGCCCCTAAGCACGGCCCTGTCGATACACATATTAGGTTAGGTTGATTTTTAATTAAAAGAATAATGTACCAAAAGTTGTGTATTACAACTTTGCAGTCTGTCAGTCCTGACGATAACTAGTGGAGGTTTTGGTGTTGGTGTTGATCTCTTTTGGTGTGAAATTTCCAGTCGTAAGCACAGAATACATGAATGCTAGCATTAAAAGCTGTGTTTAAAGCTATTAAATACTCATACTAAAAATTAGATCTAAATCTAAAACAGATTATTAAAAATTTGGCAAGAAAATTTAAAATAAAAATGTACTGAAAAATCCCTGATTTTATCAGAGTTGGACTAAATGTTGATCATTTCATTTAACTAAATATGAAAATGGATAATAAACTTTAAAATATCAATTATCTAATAGAGTCTACCATTTTCTTTTTGTTGAATCTAAGTTTCAATTCTATGTCTCTGGTGTCACTGATATCATGACTAATATTGCAAATTATGATGTCTTTAAATTTGATTCTTCAAATAAATACCAAGTTTTAGAAAAACATATTTTGTAGAGTAATTTCTAATGTTATTTTGTAACTTTCCTCAAATTATTCTTTTTATAGTTAAAAAACTACCTACATTAGTACATATCTATATAGTCTGACACATTTCATTAAAAAAAAAAAATTTATTTTCAATACTTTTAATACAATTTTTTTTTGTTTTCTTACAAGAAACTTAGAAATGATATTCTGTTTAAATATCTATATATTTTCACGTATTTCTATCTATCAACATATACACACACACACACACATATATATATATATATATATATATATATATGTATAAGTAGATAGATAGAAATACACACACACATACATGTATGTATGTATGTATGTATGTATGTATGTATTTCCCTTCTTCCCCTAAGTAGGAATTATTCCGGAACTCTCCAATAATATAGCAGTAAAAGTTTTAATTTCAAGGAAGATATGTTGTTTACAGAGCTTTACTGACAAGACATAAATGGCAAAACAGGCTTGTTTACAAAATTGCAAAATATTTCAGATATGTATATTTAAGCCGCAAATTATTATTAATTCAATTTCATAAAACATCAATGATGTTAATTCGAATGTTTTATGATAAATGCTTTCAAGTTTTCTGATAAATTATTTTTAATGATTATTTTGATAAAAGTTATCAGAAATATTGTAGAGATTTATAATATAAAGAAAATTCTATATCATTAATGTTTAATGAAATTTATATCTATACTAAAAGTGTTACCCCGCTTTGCTTATGTGCCAAGAGCTTGCCACTAAAGTAATTAAGGATATGTATTATATAAGAAAATAGTTAATTCTTTTTTATACTAAAGTCTTTTCTAACGCTTTTTTAAAATAAATTCATTTCTAATGCTTTTCTTTAAGGTTGTAAAGGGAGCCTGTTATTTAGAAAGGCAGTACTGCACAACTGCAAATTTTAGTGGACTGAATTATTTTTTAAAATAACTATTGTAATTTCATTTTCTGAAAAGCTCTACGTATAAACAAGATATTTTAACAAGATATATTAACCTTAAGAAACTGTCAGTTTCTCAAAATAAGTCTGATGTAAATACAAATAAGAAACTGACATTCACCAAAGGCCACTGAGACTGTGTCTATGTTTATCTACTATGAATATATATTTTAATAGTTTTCTTTTAAAAGTATGTACCAATTTAAAGCAATGCTTTAGAATTCTGAAAGTAGTACATTCAATTTTTTCCATTCTGTTTAAATGGCTCAGAGGGATTGCTAATTGCATTTTATGATTACTAAACTTATGCATTCATAATCTCAAATTTTTATCTTTTTTTTCCTGATATTGATGGTGTGGGATTCTGAGAAAGCAACTCTTGTTATGGGTGTGTGTCAGAAGCAAAGATGTGTCATTAAATTGCTCCATGAAATAAAAAAAAAATGAATTAATCAACATGCAACATATCAACAGATAGCTGTATCGATTTTAAAGGGGTTGCAGAGATGTGAGTGACAAAGCACATTCCGGATACGAAAACCATCCGCCTCATCCATCGCTGTCAAAAATGCATTGACATTGGTGTTAACAATGTAGAAAAAATAAATTCTGGAGCCCAAAAGGGTAATCGCTTTAATGGCATCATTCCAATCTTTGTAGTTTTTCATCTTTTTAAGTTACAAGTTAAAAAAATAGGTGTCTTTATTATTGAAACTATCTTTGTACTTTGAGAAAGCCTGCTTATGCCTTTAGGAAGACCAAAATAATAAATCAGTTTTGTTTGTTACGGAAATAGATAAAATCAAATTTCGAAATGAATCTATTTGAATTCACTTAAGCAAGCAGAGATTTCCAAACAGTTGAGACAAAACCATCTATTTCCGACATATTGGATATCATACAATACATGTAGACATGACCTTAGGCAAGGGTTTCATACATTCTTCAATAATTAGTATAATAATGAATGTCTAAAATAAACAATGTAGGAAAATTAATACCTTACAGAAAAAGTAGAGCTAAAAGAAAAAATTGAAATATAAGTAATATGAGAAAAAACAAAAAAGGAAGATGATTTATAGAAAGTAATCTCTAATTTGCCAGAGAATTAATCAAATGATCTAAATTCAGTGTGTGTGTGTGTGTGTTTGTGTGTGTTGGCATACTAATCCATGCAGGTTTAGCCGGCTCAACCACTGAACACACACAATTCAGTGTTGAGTCTCATGGGAATTTGAACTTTACAAGCAGTCCCCAGCTGTGTGTATAGATCCATGTCTAACCAAAGTCTAAGGGTACATCAACCCAGTGGTTTAACTGTGCCCCTAGACACAAAACCTGGGTATTTTCCGCCCCGACGCAAGATACAGTACCTGGTATTCTAAAGTGGTCACCTATTTAAATACTGACCAGGCTTGATGTTGCTCAACTTCGGTGATCTGACAGGAATCGGTGTCTTGACCGTATATATCTAAACTTAACAAATTCCACAATCAAAATTTTCCTAATGAAAAATGCCATGAAAGGTGAAACAAAACATAAAGATGCTTAGCAACAGGCCACATGAGCATATCCCCCTGATCTTTGATGTCGAAAGCCCTCCTGCATCATCAGCAGGAGTCTCAGGGACATGGGTGTTTCGCCCCTTAACCTGTACACCTCACCTGTGTGGGGCAGCGAGGATCGGCTAGCACTCACCTGCAGAAGGGCTCCATCTGTTGGCTCTCTTCAGCCACAACCATCTTGAGCTGGTCTCTGCTGCTGTGGCTATGTCTTTGATGGCTTTCTTTAGCCACTTGGGGTCTAGCCCAACTCGCTGGAGGAAGGTGCACATTGATTTTATAATTAAAACAAAAAGATTCTATGTTTTGACTTTTTGGTCATGGTGATATGGTTAAAAGACTTTATATTAACTTTCTATTATTAGATATGCTGTGTCTTTTAGCCTAATATTACATTGCCATTATTTCATAGATAAATTTAATCTTATTAATTATATTTATAAATTAACATTAATGATTAATTTTGAAATTGGCTCATAGATCTACTTCTTCTTTTTTTTAGAAATTTTCAGTGTAACTCATCCAAATCGAACTAATGATTTCTTAAAGGATGAAATAGATCTATATGCAAATTTCCGATTTATTTATTGATGTTAATTTATAATTGCAATTAATATGGTTCATTTATCTATGAACTACTGAAAGTATTTAAATTCCATTAATATATATATGGGCAGCGGCGGTGGAGCATTGGTAAAAGCTCGGGCTCTGGGATCATATTACGTGAGTTCAAATCCCAGTCATTTTAGCAGCCTCGGGCAGATGGGGTTTGTTAACTCGGGAGAGCAGCTCATCTAGGTGAAGGGTAACACTGAATGTAAAAAGCCTGGGTAAGAGCACAGAAAAATGGCCTTGTGCCAAATTTGGGTTGGTGCTCACCAAGTAAATATAATATACATACATATATATATGTATATATATTATATATTTTAATGTGACCTTGAGTCTCAGAAGAATGGTGTCTACCAAACTAATATGCCAATATTTGGTCTAGAAACTTTAAATTTGATATATGGTTTAACTAGACCTGTGAAAAAAATTTAATTTGTTTTTGAGCTAAAAATTAGCTCTTAAGATATCAATCTGAAAAAATTTGATTTTTATAGGCCCATAGCATCCACTATGAGGAAAGAGTTAAATTTGATATTGGGGTGTCAATAAAACCACAAATCATAAAATTAATTTTTGTCTTCCCAAAAATAATAGTAGTTTTATTAGAAAGAAAACACAAAAGACACAGTGAAAAATGGGTGCAAAAGAAGCATCAAAGAAATCTCTGAACAAGGCCAGACAATACTTTTTTGTGTATTGATATTAGAGTGCACTTAGATGTAATTGGGGAAGTCCAATTGGCCTAGTGGGTAGGCAGTTGACTTTGAAATCGAAATATACAAGTTTTAATCTTAGTCGTTCTATTTGCATTCATAAATGGACTAATATCCTTGGGAAACATATGAACCCCACAATCCCTCCAGCTCTAGATTGAATGGTGCACATTGTGTTATTAAAAAACTACATGTAGACAAAAAGAACGTTTATCAAAAAATGATTTTTTTTGGCATTAGATGACCTAAAAAAAGGTTGATGTGCCATAAAACAAAACAAAACAAACAAACCTAATGGTTAGGACAACTGCTTATATTGAACTAAAGACTAGAAATAGCCTTGCTAGTAGACTTAAGTTCAAAATAAATGCACCAAGATATTCGGTCAACTTGTCTAAAAAGAAAAGTAGGTTTCCAATTTCTTTGATTCCAATTTCTTTGAATAACAAGCAACAAAGAAAAAAAAAGAGAAAAAAAGATAAAAAAAAAGAAAAGAGAAAGAAGTCAAGGAATGCAGTTTTATTTCTGCATGAAGAAAACTTTTGCAACAACAAGGTCTATACAGATAATTACGTCCATTGTTGAAATTCTTTAAAGCTAAGTATTTGTTGATGGATGTAAGTAATAAAGTGAAAAGTCACAACAGAGAAAGGGGTCAATCTGTTGTAGGTATTCTAAGACTTTCTATACGTTTATACGTCAAGATGCACAAATTACTTTTGAGTAGGTGGTCTTCCTTTTCTTTTTTTTTCTTTCTATGAGGGTCATTCCAAAAGTAATACCTTCTATTTTTTTCATTTAGATGAATCAGAAGGGATTGCAAATTACATTGCTATGATAGCAGAACTTAGGCATTAATGACCTAAAAGTTTCATTGTTGTTGCAGGTATTAATGATGTGAAACTTTAAGAAAGCAACCCCTGCCATAGACATGTGTCTGAAGCTAAGATGCATTTTGAATTACTCCATGCATAAAAAAATGAACCGATTAATATTCACTGGCACCTATTGAATCTTTAATAAGCTGATGCAATTAATGTAAGCACATTTAGGAGATGGGTTAGTGAATTTTAGAGTGGCAACAGGGATGCGAGTGACAAAGCGTGCTCTAGATGTGAAAATGGACATCCTCATTCATTGCTGGCAAAAGTGCATAAAGAATGTTGGTAAAATATAGAAAAATAATTCTTGAGCACCAGAGTTTTAATGGTGCAACTCCTATCTTTTTAGTCTTTTAATTTTTTAAAAATAACTTTAAAAATAGGAGGCATTACTTTTGGAATGATGATCATTTTTTTTAAATGTGTGCATTTATTAAATGTATATTTCAAGAAAGGGTTACAATGTTACATGGAAAATATTTGGCACTATTTGTAATGAGTTTTGTCAGGTATAACAAGGAAAGCATTGCTATGTAATAAGGTGCCTGTCACAGGATGGTCAGATGTAATGATATTAAAATTATCCTTCATATAATCCCAAGGAACTCTTCCAACCACTTACTATTTTTGGCTTGCCTAGATGGCAGCCATTTTTGGTAGCATCTGGCTGGGACATAGGGCAGGAATCCCGATTTCGTTTGGATAAGTAATTATACCACTCAAACTTTCTACAGGTATGGATTAAATATTGATCCAGGTGTTATTAAAAAAGTTTTGCTGACAAAAAAAAAACATATACGGAAAAATGATTGTTAGAATTAAATGATCAAAAAGCTTGATATGCCATTAAAAGACAAAACCAAACCAAAAGATGGTCATTTAACAAAAATGATTGCTCTCAGCATCAAACATCCAAAAAGGTTGATATGCCATTAAAAGATGAAACTAAAAAGAAAGATGTTTGTAAAAGTTAATTGATTTATTTTGAAGTTGATTAATTCTTTTACTTGAAAATAATTAGAGTTGATTATCATCATTTTATACATGAAGTGATATAGAATTCCTTATCAATTTTCAAGGTTGAATTGTCATTCCTAACAATTCCAAAGTAAGATATGGCATAACATTAGCAAATTTTTATTTTGGATAATAGTGGGAGTAAAAAGCGACAAAAGTAATCACATGTTGGCCATAAAGGGAAGACTAGGATGGTCTTTAAAGACTCAATCTAATTCCATATAAATCCTTTTGTCATTTCAATGGCTTTCAATTTGATTCAACTTATCATGAACAACTCTTCAGTGAGCAGTGTTTTCATTGGAATGGCAGAGCTCAAATCTCACTCCCTTTATACAGCCAAATCCCTCTGCACTACTCGCCTTCAAGCGGCATTAAATGTCACCTCCGATTAGATAAGTGACAGTGATTAATCATTGAATAAACATCAAAGTTTATCTCGTCATCTAAAATCAGCATTCATTGCCTTTCTTTGGTGTCTTTCTTTATCAATTTGAAGAAAAGAAGTATCAGAAGGAAAACTCAGAAACAAATAAGACAGATAGAGATAACGTATTGGACAGTATAAAAGAAACAGAAGACTTGTTTAGTAATTAATGGCTTTTTTCTATGTGAAAAAAAAGAAAAAGAAATAAAAGAATGCTTGCACGAAATAGTTAGTAAGAAAATGACACTATGTTTGTCTTACAGAGAATCAACCTTTCTAGGTCATTTAATGCCAAGAATATCATTATGATCAACTATCAATTGTCCTAAGTGGACCTCTCATATATATATATATATATATATAAAATAATTCCTTACATACATGATAATAAAATAAGAAAGATTGTTGAAGCATGTGTCATAATTAATCATCAAACAATTAAACAAAAACCAGGTTTTTATAACTTATCTCCTTTCATAGCTAAATTAATATTAAAAAATTTTTTAAATACCTTATTTAAACTAAAGACATGTCATGTTATATATATGTACTTATGTAGAT
>JAUZSX010298789.1:0-13297 GCA_034780655.1 Idiosepius hallami | reverse complement strand
GTTAGAGGCTAAAATTTTCAGGATTTTCTAGTTTCTATGATACCAACATATGGTGAAAATTTGAAAAAAAAGTGAGATGCAAGGGTGTCGAAGATCTTTTTTTCTGTGAACTGCAAGATTACAATTTATATTTGGAAACATACCAAACTTGCTGGAGATGAAAATCTGAAGATACAAATAAAATATATAATAGGTATATATTTGAAAATTTTTTTTTTACTTTTTTTTATCACCAAATTCAAATCAATTGGTATTTTTTCTATGTAAATTAAATACATATGTACAGGATCTGTGTATGCTTATGTCAATGAAAAATTTAGTTTTAATGCATTGATAAAATGCAGATCATACTGAACTGAAAAAAAAAAAGAAACCCCTAAAAAAAAGGTTACAAGGGCTATTTATTATATTTTAGTTACAACATAAAGTCTAAATACTTTTATAAATTTATAAATTATTTGGAAAATTAAATGATGTGAATGATTTCTGATGACTATAGATCTAATTTCATATTCATAACAAAACCATATGATTCATGTTAAGAAAAGTATGATTTCTACTTAACTTTTCTTTTTGAAGTGATTTTCTTTTATCTTATGTGTGAATATTTATACCATCAACATGATTATGTTAGAAATATAAAAACAAAAGTAAGTAGTTTTAATTAAAGATTAAAGATAGATTGGATGATAGAATTTGGCAAGAAATCCTGATTAAATTATTGGAACAAATAGCAATAGAATAATCTTATTGGTTATCCATTAAAAAAGATTATTATCAGATCAATAAGGAAGTGGTTTTCTTTCTACCTGCTGATGCGGGAGAAGTATGACGGCGGCCAACGTTTGGGCTTAATACCGGGTCAGTGTTGTTAGTCAGTCCACTTTGTCGCTTTAAGGCCTCAATTGTTGCTCTTAATTCATTTAGCTCAGAATCCTGAAAACACAGAAAAAAAGTTTTTTTTAAAATTTCAATTTTAAGAAGTATATCAATGCCCAAATTCTAATTTTTATCTACATTAATTTTGAAATATTAACATTCACTTGATCTTAAAAAATTTTGTCACAGAATAAATTTATGGATATTTTTATTTAAGCATCAAGAGATTGGGTCTTTTGAGGTAAAGAAAAGAAAATAACAACAACAACATAAAAATGCATTAAGTTTTTTTAATGTAACACTTTTAAAAGTACAAAATTTGTTTTTTATTTTTGAAATTATATTTTTTTATCAAAAAATCTATCTACTGATATAGGTGATTTTTTTTTTTTTAGGTGTGTGTAGATAATGTATTTAATAATAATTTCATGTATAAATAATATAATTTACTTGGATTTTTATCATACCATTAACAATTACATAAAAACAATCTCTATTTTGCTAAAACCTTAAAATAAATGACCTTAATTGCTACATAGTACATTAAGAAAGCAATGACTTAAAAGATCTATTAGAAGAATATATCTATTGTCTCCTTGAATAATCGGTCTTTTCTAATATTAACACCAAGGCAATTATAATGGAAGCATTCAGCAAAATCATAAAAGCCAAAATTTAAATTTATTTAATGAAAAAAAATTCTTTAGATATATCACTAGAACCCAGTCTTTAGGGTTGTAAAAAATATTATACCAAATCTCCAATGAAAAATGCATTTGGCACTCTCTATTTACAAATTTGATAACAAGCATACATAATTATTAGATAAGGAGTTCAATGATTATATGCACTTGTATGTTTTGATCTTTAATAAAGTATGATTTGTTACATGTATGTGTATGATGAGCCTTTACATTATTGTATACATGTTTCAATTTGATAAAGACCAGCACATTTCTATTTATAGTTCTGAAATGATAAGATAGTTTATGACTAGCAGGTTGGGAATAAGCTGATAAAAGTAATTTTGATGATAAACCTTTCATCTATTTTCAGTGAAATTTAAGACTGAAAAATACCCAAATGACTGGTAAAGTAAAGAAAGAACTTAGGAGCAGAAAAGTTCATTTCCATCCCAGTCAAAAGTTAGAAAGAAATTTTCCTGAAATATGGAAAAAAAAACAAAAAAAAAACATCCTAATGAATTGACCATATGGCTAGAAATTTTTCAACCTTTGTTTTTTTGTTTGTTTTTTTTTTACTCATAGACTCCTTTTCTTTCCTGTTTTATTCTATTTAGTATGGGAGGGCAACACATTTTTTATTTCTTATATTGCTTTCAATGTAATTTTATGGAATTTTTTAAAATCTAGAAAATTTGTTTGAATACTTTAATGTTTTTCACCTCAAACCAAAATTACAATTGCAATCACATTTTAATGATAAAAACCAGAATAAATTGATTTTCTTCATGGACCATCAAATTATCATTGTGGACCCCTAATTTGTTATATATTCTTGTGGAACCCCATAAATATTCCATAGACTCCAAGGATTCACATGGACTCCTGTCAAGAACCCCTATTAAGAAAGTGATATTTTATAGATATAAAAAAATATATTTTTGTATTAACATAGTTAAGGCAGAGGTAGTGACAAAGTTTTTATTAGAGAATTCCTTTTAAAAACAAAAGGATAAAATGGTAGAAAATATCAAAAAAATACCAGTATTAGATTTTAAATTTTACCAAATCTTACTAAATACTTTATAAAGAAATGCTTTGTACATGAAAGGAAATAAGAATGGCTAGAAAAAAGATATTGATTTCTCATTTGCAATATATGTTTTCATTGCATTCTAATTTTGGTAAACAAACACTTACCAAATTGAAAAAATAAGCTTTGTACATATGACATTACGTTAGGACTAACAATTAAAAATTACACAAAATGTCTTAATATTTTTCAGTTTAGTGTGTGTGTAAAAGCCATATTAGAATAATCAAAACACTAGATTTACAATTGGTTATTTAAAAAAAATTTCTTTTCACAAAAATTAACATGACAGTTCAAAGAATTTTTTTTTTTTCAATTCATATTATAATCATTATAATGTACTTATTGAATTTTGACTTTAAAGTTTGTTTGTAGATTTTTAAAATTTTTATTAAAGTAATTCTTTAAATGACTTGAAGGATGAAATTGCTTGTGGCATGCAAATTCATGCCTGTTAATTCTCTTACAGGTAGACTTTTTAATGCATCAAAGAAAGTAAGCAATTATTTTTTTTTAGAAGGAATGGATTTATTCAATTTATGAATTGATAATCATAATAGAAAAAAATGAAAGAAATGTTATAATTTCATTCACTGATAGTTCAATAGAATTGAGGCAAAATTAACAAGTGAAAAAAAGATACCTTAAAGAAAAAGAAAAAAAAATCTCAGTTCTTGGGGCACTAGGAAACAAGCTAAAATGACTGATAATGACAGGACACAGTCAATCAGTTCTTTGTTCAAGAATTTCAGTTTCAAAGGAGAAAAAAAGAATTTGGCATATACAGCAGGATTTTTATGAGAAATATTTTACTGTCATTTCTGATGGAGGGAAGGGAGAGAGGGGGGAGTTAAAGAAATTTGACCTCTTCAAGAAAAAGGGTTTGTATTTCTTTTGAAATGTCATCTTTCATGAGTCCTTGTTACCAGATGGCTATCATAGATGTCACTGGAGATCAACTGACAAATTCACAAAAGAGTCTCTAGAATTAACAAAAGAAAAGAAGCAGAAGTGCTTGTTATACCAGGGTATTGGGGACTGTTTTCTTGTGTCACTGCCAACCTCAATGAAAAATTCTAAATAAGCCTCTCATGCCTTCAATAGTTCAATTCTATAATTCATTAAAAAAAAAAAACCTTTATTATTCTTCTTTAACTAAATCATTATCCAGGATTCAAGGTTATGCCAAATTCAGATCACTTAAAAATTTCTAAACGGCAATGCTATTAAAAAATCTACAGAAGAATAAGAACTTTTAAGATCATCATTAATTAAAATAATGTGTTGAGTCAGAAATAACCGTACTAAATAGTTTTAGAATCGATCAAATATTTTATGTATTTACAGAGTTTGAACTATTATTAACATTATTTTATAGTTATATCCATAACATTTTAATATAGTGATAATTGATAACATAAAATTAATTATCAATTGTAATTTGTATATTCAAGGACACATATAAATAGCAATTTAGATAAAAACACTGATACCAAATGAAAATAGATCCCATAAAGTAACAAAGATTTAGAAGTCAATAATTGAGCAAAGTGAATTTGTGACTTCTTGATATGAAGATTAGTAAAAGCACTTAATTCTACTAAATTGATTGTATTTACACACAGAGAATCTTTTTGATTTGGGAATAAAGCCGATGTGAAAGAAGCAAACGATACTTTAGATTAAAAAAAATTTTTAAATTTCCTAAATTTTTCTTTTTACTTCCGAAACAATGTTTATTCTAAAAAGACAATACATTTTTCATGTATTCACATCTATGCAAAATTGTTTTGCTTTGTATTTCCTCTTGATATTTTTGTATATATTAATAACTGTAGTGTCGGCTTCACCTTTTTTCCCTACTTTTTAAAATGCCAGTCAATCAGCCAATGTTAACCAAGCACAAACATGAAAAAATGTATCAGTAATCCAAACAAATCAATATCATTCTCATACAATAAACCTGTTTTTTTTATCCAGCAATTCACTGCTATTTGAATATAAAGAATTTTTTTTATTATCTATTTTTATCATTTCTTTCAATGTTATTTTTTCTCTCCAAAACCAAATTGATAAAGTAATATCTGGTTAACAATGATAGAGAAACAAATTTTAGTTTCACTAGGTTTCTATCATTATCATCAATAGGGCAATGACAATATGCTTTTATCAAAGAATATTCTGGTTTCACCTTTCATCCTTACTTGACAATTTTGCGATTTTACATTACTTTTAATTCTGTAGTTATTACTAATAGCTGTGGAATTAAAAGAAATTGCAAAATAGTCAAGTCTGTGACAAGAAATTCTTAAATAAAAGCATTTTAATTATTAATTCTTTTTCTTTCAATGGATTTTGTTCATTATTTGTCTTTATTAGATTTTTATATCAGTAAATAGTAACGGTTATTTAAAGATAAGTGAACATTTAATTATAAGCAAAATACTTTATCATTTAAACAAATGCTTGTATTCACTTCTACATAAAATTAAAAAAATGAAATTATTTGATTTAAAATATTCAATAGTTGTGTACCAAAATTTTGGTTGCTGCTACTTCATTTTCTATAGTATTGCCATCTTGATTTTAATTTTTATCTATTTGAAAACTTAGACCACATAATATGAGAAAAATGGAATTGGTTTTTGCTGTTTTTTTATTAGAAATATAAAGAAAAATGATTCAAATTAGGAATACTCTGACAAAAAAAATTCTGGATATTAAAGGCATTCTTCATAGGCTAAATCTAATATTTTTCTAATCCTTAACTAGCTTAGCCAAACCTTAATAAATGATCTTGTCTTATCAAGTGTAATGGTTACTCCCTACACCCAAATGATGATTCTAATTACTACTATCCGAGTGAAATTTAAAACTTGAAATTTATGATTGGTTCAAATTATAATAACAAATATTTGCATTGGTTACAAAAAAATTGCCTTTGGTCCATTTTGAAATGAAATACTGAAACCAAGCTATTGAATATCCAAATCTGCCAAATGCAATTATTGATAATTTTTTTTTTTTTTTGAATAAAAGTTGAATTGAGTTCATCAAATGTCTACTAACACAATTTTATGTCCTTAGCTTAAGTGCTAATCAAAAATTAATACATTGATATTAATGCAACTTCTTTCAAAGTATCAAGAGATGAAAGAGATTTATTTATTTAAATGATAGAGAAAATCGCATTTGAATTTTTATCCTCATTCAAAAGTAATTTTCTGCAGATTTTGTTTATGATTAGACATCTTTAATTAAAGCATATCCTACCACATACATATATCAAATATACCCACTCTACTATTGTCTATTCTCATCAATCTATTTATGGGTCCCATCGATATTATGTATATTTTTTGAGAAAATAATTTATTTTATCAATACATAGAACTTTTGGCTAATATCTTCAATTTGAATTAATCAATTTTTGATTAAAAAATTACCTAAATTATAACCTAGCATGATTGATCATAGATAACAGGTTAGTATTGAACTAAGGTAAAATCTTACATTTTAAATGAAAATTTAAAAAAAAAACTTGAAAGCAAATCAGAAAACCTATAAATATTATCAATGAATCAAATTTCATAAATTTTACGAATTTTAATTCTATTTGATTTTATCCATATATCCCACGTCACTATTTAAGGTCTTTGAAAAATGATGAAATAACTATAAATATGTTGTATTCTGATAATTGTATGAAAAATAATACTATTGAATGAATTCTTTTAAAACTTAAATACTGATTCACTTTTCTTAAATAACTTTTTATTTGATAAACAAAAAAATTCTCTTATTTCTGTAGGAACTAAAATTTGAGAATTTCTAATATGAGAGAGATGTTTAGGTTTCAAACAGTTAAGAATTTTCAACAATTGCTTGCAACAAAAAAAAAACCCTAAAAACTTAAATATAAAATTTATCTCATTTATCAAACTTTGATCAAAATAAATGACTGTTGATATAACCACCCTTTTGGAATCAAGTATTGGCTCACTTGATTTTAATTAATATTCTAGTGGATGGATATTTTTGAAAAATGATATTCACAGGGAAAAAAAATTGTTAAACATTTGTTTGTTGTTTCAAAAATATTTCACTTCATTGCAATTTAAAACCAAGGATACATTTTTAATAAAGCAAAAACAACATTGCTTGAACAGGTTTTCTATTAAGAAAAATTCTAAATGACTCAAGCCTTTTTTTTCTTTAAAAAGTTTGTTGAGAGATAAATTTAAGAAGCAAGGGAAATTAGACGGCTTGATTTAATTTCCAAGTTGAAATATCTTGGGGGCAAAAGCCATTACAGATGATGTGTATAATGTGTTCTAAAAGCAGAGAAATAGCAGTCTGAAATGATATGGGGTAAAAAATTGCAAATTGTTTATAATTTAATATTTGGCTAAAAAGAATGTGATATTTGAAAAAAAAACATTCAGTTAATTTTCTAAAGATGGAAAAAAAGAAGCAATTTCTAGTTATTTTCTGAGAGACCTATTAAATCAAAGTAATGTTAAATCTTTTAATTTAGTTTTAAAAATACTGTTGACATGGTAAGAGTGGAATGTGTGTGCAAACAGTCAAGAAAATAAATTTAATTAAAGTCCTGTAATGGATATAAGTTTTTTATTCGCTCTTTATGTACATAATAGATATTCTATAAATACATTTCAATTACTTTATAGTAGAATTTAGAGATAAATTTAGCAGGTAAACTGCAACATTGACATTATTTTTGTAGAATAAAAAATTGAAATTATGTTCACAGTAGTTGCAAAAGATCTCAAAGAAAAGATTAAAATAATAAGACTTGTAAAATATACTTGTGTACCAAAAAATGAACTGAGGAAAAATACTACCTTTGCTGTATATAATTGTGTACCTTGCAGATTTTTAGATAAAAATAGGTTGTACACTTACATTAACTAGACCAAACAAATTAACTTCCTCCTGAGATTAATCTTTAATTTTGTTTTGTTTTGTTTTTGTAACATAAACTAATATTTATTTATTAGATTTTTAACAAATAAATTGTATGGATAAAACATAAGTAAATTAAGTGGTTTTATTAAAAGATAGAAACAATAATAAAAATTACCAATTAATATTAATGATTGCTGATCCTACTAAATATAAAATTTTTGTCATCAAATGTATGGTTAGGAAAATTCAAAACAAACAATTTCTAATGAATTCACTAATTTTTGTTTATTTACTATTGCTCTACTCAGAACCATGCAGGTAATAGATATCCTAATCTAAATGAAATGCCATGGCTCCAGTTTTTTTTTTTAATCTTGGAACTTGCTATGAATTTTGTTTACCATCAAGTAATTGATCTAAAAAGAAGAAAATAAAAGAAAAAAAAGAAGAGAGTAACAAATGTCTGATTTTCTTTATAAGATAACATTTAATACTTAGTATATGGTGGCAAACTGATTTAGTCTGTAGAAGTAATTGAAATGGAAAATGAATAAGTGAGGAGAATTGGCTACATTCAGGAGACATAAATATTTTTTAAAATTCATCAGGGATGTGTGAAGGCAAAATGAACTTCAGAGGCTATCATATAACACATGGAAAATTAGTGTCATTCTTGTCTGATGTAGCCATCCTCCATTTCTTGGTTTATCAAGTAAAACTATAATTCATTTACTTTTAAAATGTGTGAAGAAAATTTCAGTAAAATTTCTGTCACAATAGGTATTTTAGTATATAAAGAGAAATAAGATCATGAATAAAGATAGGAAAAAATAGTGTGAATAAAAAAAAAAAAGAAAGATTATCAATAAAAGTAATTACAATAGAAATAGGAGAGAATGGTTGAAATTAAAAGCTGGATAAAAAAAAACAACTTTGGAAAAAGAAGTTAAAAAAAGTCTGAAGTAGAAATTAATAAATGGAAAAGTATTTTTTATGGATTTAAACCAAAGGAAAGGCATAGTTTTTATTTAAAGAATAACTTGTCAACCTAAATAATTGTTTATCCATAATCTCTTTGGAAAATTTTTAACTAGATTTGATCAGTAAAAAAATCTTAGATATTATTTTTGTAAAGACCAATGCATGTTTATTTGTTTAATGAAGCATCATAGTTTGCTATAGAAAATACATGCTTGATTATCCATAGTTAAAAAAAACCCTAAAAATTATGTATTTCAAGCTTTTTTGAATTTCTTTATTGCAATTTAGTTTAAAATTTTTTAGAGATTCTTATCAAAAGTACTAAAGATCTGTGAAAACCATTGTTGATTATACATATAACCCACTATTATTCTAGTAATCATCAAAATATTTCATGTAATCAGAATAGTACACTTTTTTAGAATGCACTGTTCACTATCCATAATCTAAATATTGTTGACTTGGAGAAATTGTTGTGTAAACATTCATTTTCCTTTCTTTTAAATTATTTCAATTAAAATCAAATTGTATCAACTAAAAGAATGAGTTTCTATGATATTATTGACCATAATTATTGTTAATGGGAATTATGAACTTATACAAATTTTACAACTATATGTTTGCACCCACCCCCAAAGACTTTCTTCATAAACACCATAAACTCAGTTTAAATATTTTCTTTGTTTCTTATTGTACAGCCTTACTTTTTATCAAATATTTTTTTAAATAAAATTATAGTTTTCTAGCATCAAGCTATATATCTATGTATATCTATGTATATATGTTTGAATATGAATATCCATTAAACCTTTATCTCCCGGTTCGCACCACCATATATATATATATATATATATATATATTTATATTTATATACATAAAATAAATCACCATTGGATGTCCTCATTTCTTAGAGAAAAACATAAGATATCCATATGTATATGAGATAAACAGAACGAAGCTATTGGATTCCATGGAATGTTTTTGGGAAAGTTGTCAGATATATTAAATGATAGCTGTCCAGTACTTGTACTAGCTTGAAACTTCCTTTACTCCATTAATTCTCTATTGAATACATATGGATACGACGGAAGTGACACCACTATTTAATGTTAAACATCAAAGAAGGAATGTGCATACACTATGAAATAAATCACTTTGTCATTTAAAAGTTTCACTAGGAATGTAAAACTAAAGACACAACTAATGGATATTAATTCAAATTTTTTGCTTGATTATTCACATGATGTCCAAAAATTGTTTGGTAGACTTATGATATATTAAAGTGGTAAGACTGATACATTATAAAAAAAATCTTGGAATAATTTTAAATTGGTAAGTTTAAAAAAATTATAACAATTCTCCAAAAATGGTATTTAAAAAGACATTAAATATGCATAATATTTCTTTAACCCTTGCCTAAGACATATCGTAGCTTTTTATTTTGTATCAATTGACTATTATGCATTGAATGTTACAATTTCCTAAATCTTGACACTAAATGACATATAATAACTCATTGGTAAAGGAAATGTGAATTCTCTCTTTACTTAAAAATGTTTTTGTAAGATATTTTATTCTTGCTTTTTGGTTCAACTTTTCCCATCAGTGTAGCCCTGATGAGAGATGGTCGAAAAAGTTTTAGGTTTGTCCTTTTCTTTCCTTTTTAAATACAATTATGAAATTTTGTACCAGTAAACATTTATTATATATATATATATATATATATATATATATATATATATATATATATATATGTACCCACTTCTTTATACATTTTAACATAATTTTGTAATAAATGAATTTGTGTTATCAGATTATATGAATTGTAGCAATTAAGTAATTCGTTTTTTTCTTGTGAAACAAAGTGAAAATTAAATTTCTAGGTCAATCCCAGCCTTTCTCTTTTTCCTCTCTATTGTCTGCCTTTAATGTCCAACTTTAATGTGATCTTTAAGGCTTTAATGTCATCCGCACCGTCCACAATTTGGCTCTATTGGATAGTTCTGAAAGTAGGTGAAACTTCAAACATCTCAAATGTATGTATTTATTCCAAGCAATAAATTTGTATAAACCTTGGCACCTCATTAAAAATTTCAAGTCTGCAATGTTATAAACCACACAACTGATATAGAATTTGTAGTAGATAATCAAAATCATAAACTGTAACTCTCAGACATTTTTGGCATTAAATATGATTTTCATATCCACCTAATTCACATAGCAAGAGATTTTTATTGTTGGTTTGTCATCAAAGCACTAATTTTACATACAAATCTTTTTTTCTTTTATTTTCAAACTAAATAAAAGTTTCAATTTTCAAATTTCTTTCCCTTTCTTTCAAGTGATGAGTTGGATGAAGTTATTTGGTATTCAGTTAGAATGACAAGAAAAAAACCCCAGAAGGTAGCAACTGCAAATGTTTATAACTGCTAAATTTTGAGAAAATAAACATGTAAAAAAAATTCCATACATAAAATTAAGATATACTATTTCTTTAGATCCACAATAAATCTAAAAACACTAGGTGATATATGATATGAAAAAAATGTGAGATTGATTATTGATATTTTTAAAAATTTTTATTATAATAATATTCAAATTCCTATTCTTGTTTAATAATACTTTGTGAGATGCCCTAAGGTTAGTGTAACTGCTCAAGATGAAATGTCTTTTATTGCAAGAAAACAAAAAATATGAGTTTTCTTTTACTTTAAAGTAATATAGATGCAGACTAGTTTTTCAAAGTAACAAACTTCAGTTTTTATCTACTTTTAATCTTATGCTGTAATATATATTTTGTGCATATATGGATCTTTCAAATCCATTTTTAGAAAGGAAGATGATAAATTAATTACTTTTAGAAATAATGGAATGTAAGCAAAACATAATGGTTGGTAGATATGTTGTCCGAGATATATGGGCATACACTGACAGCTGTTAAGAAATTGCTTTTTAAGTTTAACTCTTCTTTTTTTATAAGGTTAATATTTTAAAGTTTTTTGTTAAATTGAATTTGTCAATCTGTATTGGAATACAATGATATTTAATTTGTAGGATTTCCAATTTAAAACCTCAGTGATGTCATTCAGTAATTAATTGCTTAAAATGTTTGCTGAACAAATGCATCTATGGCTGCTATTGAAAAGTTGTATTTGTAGCAATAGAAGGCAATTGTGCAAGGTTTATATCCGTATGTGTACAAATAATATTGCAACTGGATTAAGATTGAAAGAAGATGGAAGAAAAAAAGAACATGAAATTGAAAGACATTTCCTTCACCTTTAAATGGCATTAACATTTTTAAATTGTAGTTTATCAACTGGAAATGTGTAGTTAAAACAAGAAATTTTACAAAATGAATAATGTCCTTAAGAAAAAGAAAGTGAAATTCCCAAGTTACTGACATCCAAAAATGTATTGATTTGCTTGTTTATTAAAAACAAAAATGCATACCAGAATGAAATAACAGATTTTTGTTTATAGAGAAAAACAAAACTATAACAAGAATAAAGCTTTAAAATCCATTATAAAAATAGGAATTAGATGATTATGTATTTTCAATAATATTTAAAACAAAACAAAAATACATTACATCAGTTATAACTCTTTTATAGAGTCTCAAATGACTATAGATGTCATCTCTAGAGAAATGCGCACAAGAATGTAAATATAAATTTTGGCAGATTATTATATGGAATAAACTTATTGCACTTTTCTCTGTGAATTTCATAAAATAAAAAAACAATGCAATCTATAACAGGGGAAAACCAAAACATAATTTTAGTGCATCTGGTTTCTAAATGAAACTACTTGATAGTTTTTGATTTTTTAATTCTGATTTTTAATCGAATCAACAAAAACATTTGAACTAGGAAAACATTATAATTTGTAACTAATGCAATCTATAATAAATTTGTTAATGGAAAATTCTCTTTTTTTCTGATGATACTACTACTTTTTTTATTTACTATGATTAATAGTATCTTTTTATGCTTGCTTTTCTCTGCCACTAGATATATTAAATAATCACTTAATCACTTAAATATACTTTTTGCCCAATCTTATATTTTTACTATTTTTAATAATTTTTGTCATGAAATACTTTAGAAGAAATAGATTTTAAATGAAGGAATTAATTCAAAATTATATCAATAAAATAAATCATTGTTATGTTATTTTACAAGTAAAAGGTGATTCTTGCAAAACTTATATTGAAGTTTATTTGTTGTAAAAATACATAACAGACAAACTCTATATGAAATGCTGCATAACAATCACTAGAAGTAAATATATAATTATAAAGAGTTAAAAAAAAATTTGACTTGTAAAATAGTATTTTAAATGTATTGATAAGCATTGACTTTTATCTCAATGATTTCTATTAAAAAGAAAAATTTAGGTTTTTGAAGTATTATTACTTTTTTATATTAGTAAAAAGTTGTCTGAACAACTCTACCGATAATTAAATAATTCTAAAATTCAACCAATGATAATTTAGTATTTATTATTGATAGAAACAGTAGTAAAATATGTTTAAAAGGAGAAACATTGGTGTAGAAGTTAAACATCGAAAAAAAAAAAAAATTGAATAAGAAGAAATTTTACAATAATAAACATTCCATAATGGCAGTTGGTGATAATCTTGATTTCAAAAAGTTTACATTAAAGAAACATGCATAAATATATATATATATATATTAAAAAAAAGAAAAAAAAAAAAAAAATATATATA
>JAUZSX010298778.1:0-13297 GCA_034780655.1 Idiosepius hallami | reverse complement strand
CCATCGTGATCAGCACGAAAAATTGGTCTAGAAGAGGATATTGTCATGGATGTTGCATTTTTGATGCAGCCCAGTGTAATTATCGGGTATTTGCATAATTAGATTGAATATTGGATCGATATACATTTAAATAGATAGATAGATAGATAGATAGATAGATAGATAGATAGATAGATAGATAGATAGATAGATAGATGATAAGAATGCAATAGAGAGTAACTAATAATTTATAAAACTACGAGGGACATCTCAAAAGTAATGCCTCCTATCTACTTATCATTCGTATGGAACAATAGGGATTGCAAATTGCAATATTATGGTGAGTGAACTTAAGCCTTAATTCTCTGAAAGCTGCATTTCTCTGTTGCAGAAATTGACGGTTTTAGACTCATGGAACTTAATTCCTATTAAGGACGTGCGTCATTATCAGCGATGCATCATTGAACTCAACCATGCAGGGTAAACTGTACCAATCAACAATCACCAGCCACCGTTGAACCTTTACAAAGCCGATGTAATTGATGTTAGCACAGTTAGAAGATAAGCTCGTTGATTTCAGAGTGGTGAAAGTGATGTGTGTAACAACGTGCAATTCGGATCCCCATATATAGGCCCTCGTTCATCGGTGGTCAAAATGCAATGAAAATGATAGTGACAATGTAAAAATAAATTCTGGAGCACAAAAGCTTAATCGGTTTAATGACACTGGTCAAGTATACGCATCCCTTGAACTTTTTGAGTTTAAAGATAAAAAATGTGATTCATTACTTTTGGAGCTAGCCTTATAAAAAATCATTTAATCTGATTCGCAGCATCAAAACATCAAAAGTTCACTGAAATCTCGTTTCGTAGAAAAAGAAATTTGTTTTAAAATAACGTTTTCTTATCAAAATATACTATTTTATGATTGTAGACCTGATTCAGTTCGACCACTTCCTTTCTTTGTTGATCTGACATCTTCAAAGTGAGAGGAAGTTGACTCGCGCGAAAATTGTCCTGGGTAGTTGGTTTGTCTGTGCAAATCTGTGGTGTTCTGCCAAGGCGAATTAACAGGTCTATGCAAAGAGTAGGAATGCTCAAATTAGAAGGGAGAGAATAAATTTGACATAAAAATATCGAAGAGAGAGACTGAAAAATTCTCCAAGTTATTTTGGCGTTTGAGAAGCACCTGATTCTTGATTACTTTAACGCAAAGAGGCAGGTGCAAAATTCGATTTTAATTTCATCCTCGAGTTTGATGGCTTTTATTTTGGCTGGATTATGGTGAGAAGGTGCGGCTTCCTCGTCCCTTGGAGTCAATCAGACCGAGTTATTCTTGTGTTAGCAGTACAGACGACACGAGATTATCATAAAAATGTGCTAAATCGACACAAACGAATTAACGCCTGGACCGTCCTTCCAAGATCGCAACTATTTAAGTATGAATTTTCGGGGCCAGTTACCAGGAAGACAAGATTCCATGTCAAACGAAAGGATGTTTCAATCTGAAAATGGAGTGGAACATGTGTCATCAGTTAGTCAACCAGTTAATCCACAAATGAGTGAAGGTGGCCAGACGTGGTTTCTTTCCTTAAATGTGGAAATACCTATGGAAATAGGCCGTGTTTTGTAGGCAAATTACCCGCTTTATAGAAAAACTGGAATGTTCGAACTGGTGAAGAAAGGAAACATTATTTTCATTAAGACTGTTTATTCAACCATGTATAGTTAGGGGTTATCTAAAATAACGGGGAATGAAAATAGAACACGAGTTGTTATTCTAAACGACATACATGTGTAACTTTATTAGGATCAGCCATGACAGTGTCCCATTCTTTCTTTGCGCATGAAGAATTAGTTTCAAAGGTACATAACTCGGTATTACGTTTACGAACCACAATAAAGAATTTTGATCAAAAGGTATTTGTTAAAACGAGGCAATTTTGAAATAGATGGTAATCTATAATTCAAATTAAAGGTTTTAAAAAAGATAGAAAGGAAAAAAAAAGAAAAATATAACCTGAAAAATGTTTCCCCAAAAAAATGAATGTTTCGTTTTAATTAATGCATAGTTTAAAAAAAAATCTTGACATAAAACCTATTTTAAAGATGTTATCATATTTCGTTTGCATTCTCTTAGTTTATTGTGTATGGATTAATGGGAAAAGGCTCTGATTCGCTATCCATCAACTTACCTTTAGTTTATGAACAACAAGCCACCAAGACTATCACAATTTGATAATCAACAGAAATATGATTGATTTTCGCTTTCGTTGGCTTTGTTTTTGCTTCAACCCGATTATACAATCTTCAAAGTTCTTAAATCTCAAAGGATGATTGGATTTTATCAAAGTGCAAAATTCTTGATTGATCCTTGCTTGTATAGATTCTAAGATCCATTATTAAAGTTAAAGGCCGATCAACCCTAATAGATTCTCCTTTGATTCTGAAACTCTCTATTGTTATTAATCTGAATTAAAGACGTAAATCTTAGACAATTCTTCTCTAGTGAATATGTCAGTCACTTGTTCAATATTCCAGCCGGCTTGTTGGATTGTTGTAATTTGTAGCGGAATTGGGCAACGACAGTCCGAAGATTTATCTAAGGATTCGGAATTATGATTATTTTGTAATGGAACTGAAATGTGACATATATAATGCCCTAATTTAGAGTTCGAGACGAACGTGTTTCGTGGGCTGAGTTAAAACATAAAAAACACAAGTGATCTATTTTCCCATTGACTGGTTTCCTTAGATTCTGGATTCAATGAGTGAAGAACAGAAAGGAAAGATTTCATCAAGAAATGAAAGAGATGGAAATCAGGTATTAGAGCTGCTGGGATGCAATTAGGATAGCTGACCACTGGTGGACCTTGAAAAAAGACCTTCTTGCCAATGAGCATTTCAGGAGTTCATACAATAATCTTTCATTGTTTTAGTCTCAGGTTGATGTTAGGGGTGGGGCGAATAAATATCTAAAGACAAAAAATATTCAACTTCCTTTAGTAAATATTTTGTTTTGTTTTCAAACCTCAACTTTTTTTTCTGAAAAAAAAAATGACAATCGATGAATATAAGAATTAAGATTAAGAAACGCGTGAAATTTATTTTTTTTTAAATTTTAATAGATTCAGTTGTTTTTTTATCATTTAAACACGGTAGTGTTTGGATATATGTTAAGTATGTGTTTTATTTGTTTTGAACTGCTTTGTTTACTCATTTTTCAATCAAATTTCCAACAATTTTTACAGTTCATAGGTCAGATAAGTATTTATCTTTTGAAACAAATTTTTAATTTTTGTTTATTAAAACAAAAGTTATTAAAAGGTTATTGGTGTTAAAGGTGATCGATTGAGTAAGGAACGTGAAATAGTATTAGCATTTTTGGCTATCTGTGTACAATTAACTATCAGATTACTCTGTCAGTTTTAGATCTACATACACAAGATTTGACAGGAAGTATATAAAGGTGTAGGAAAATCTTTTAAAACTGGTTTGGTGAAAACTTTTCTGCTAAAAGGTCAAACTTCAACGATTTGGCATTGAAGAACTCTACCATATTACTCCAACAATTCTTGGTCTAAAACTTGAAATTTCAGAGGTAGGTTACTTTGACTGGGGTCAGTCTTTTTGATTTGCTTTGAGCTAATACTCATACATGCTAAGGGCTCCAAATCGGGTTCAAAGTTCAAGAGATTTGATCTTTTCTGTCGATACAAAACTACTCATTCAATTGTTAGTCTAAACATTATAAATTTCAAATAAAGAGTATTCTGACATTGAGCAAGCTTTTTAATCGGAATTGCTTTTAATTTAGTAATATCATTTTAAAGCCTGGAAAAATCATGAATTAAATAGAAAAATGTGAGCATGAAAAGTTATATGGTTAAGATTAAACTTAGACAAGAAAAAAATGTTGCTAAAACTAGAAAAGAAAAATACAAGATATTATAGTGAAAAATAATAAATTCATAACTTAAAACATTGCGGCATTGATATTCATTTTAAATTCAATTCATCATCATCAATGAGTTCTTAATGCTGTAATCTTTTAAGTTATAAATCTATCATATTTTTTACTGGAATATCTTGTTTTTCTTTCCCAGATTTGATAAGAGTTTTTTCTTTTCTAAGATTAATCTTAACCATATTTACTTTTCATGCTCGCATTTTTCTATTTAATTCATGATTTTTCCACGCTTTGCTTTATTACTTTTCATCCTCATATTTCTCTAATTAATTAAATATGGTTTCGTAAAAAAAATCATTATCGAAATAGATACGGGCATATATGCACTATAATTATGGTTTTCTTCAAAAATCTAATTCACTCAAAAAAGCTTAATACGTCAATATGAAAGATTTTTTTTTAAATTCTATTACGGTCTAAATTTCACACACAAACTCACAGACACAGACACATCTGTAGCACGCACGCACACGCATACACACACACAAACACACACACGCACACACACACACACACAGAGAGAGGAGTTTTATTAATTCATAATAATAAGTCTTCAAGAGACGTGTGGATGGCAAAAAGAATTGTTGTAAGATCAGACAAGTTAGTCTTTTCGATTCTTTTGATTTTAAATTGCAAATAGAAGAAAGAAAAATATGATAATTTAAAATGATTTTAAAATCTAATACGGACGATCAAATCAATATTATTCTTTGTTCGATTAAGCCTAAGAAAATTGAGGAAATAAGTCTTAACGCACGAATGAGTAACCAAAAAAGAAAACCAATTGAATGAATTTAGCGATTTTGGCAAACAACGGTAACTGATACATTGAATTATTTGTTAAATTGTATTTATGACATTAGCGAACGAATTCTTAACAGCTTTTATTTTATAAAGAATAAAAAAGAAATTTCCGTTTTTCTCACTTTTTAAGCTTATTTGAAAAAAAATTGTATTTTAGTTTGTTAAAGTAGAATTTATTCAGGCGAACAAAATTTATTTTTTTATCTTAATTATCTTTATTTCATCTCAAACCTTTTAATATTTTTTTTCCTAAAAATTGTGATTTGATCTGAAGAGTCAATATTAGATTATGATTATCGAATAAGATTCACAAAAACTTTCTTTCTGTCTTAAGGTGACTTTCTTTCTGTCTTAAGGTGCCTTCAATGATACAAACATGTCTATAAATCCGAACTACACCTTCTTTACTGCAGATCATTATTTCTATGAAATCTTTAGCGGGGTAGTCTCGAATCTATTTTTTTATGAAACTCAAACGTAATAAGAATATTCTTTTATAAAGTTGCTGAAATTTGTTGATATGGTGGTTGGGAAGAGATGAATAGCTTTCAATTGGTTTCGTCAACGTTTGTAAATGTTCGCTTTTATTCCGATGTTGACGTCACCGGCATAATCAAAGGAAAATGCCATGTGAAACATTGAGAGAAGATCTAGACGATTCACTGACCCAGAAAGATTCTCTGAGTCATTCTTGGGCTGTGTCCCCTAGTGTCTCTCTGATTAGATCTCTCACCCGACAACTTTTGTCTATAATACCCTCGATTCTACCTCAAGACAAGAAAAATTCCGAGCGATAATCTCAGGCCAAGGACTTCACAGGCGAGACACTACTGATCTCTAAATTATATATCAATTGTAGGACGTTCCTGTTTTTCCCGGGTCCGCCTACCAGCTTTCAAGGCGAGTGCTTTTCCTTTGTTTCGTTCCAATAGCAAGACAAGACTCTTCAATACGTTGTCATAGGCTCTACTTTTCTAAGCACTGAAATGTCCGACAAAATATTATAGTAAAAAGAGGAAAAATGATAAAAAATGGAATGGAATAATTAAATTAAGCATAAAGAAAATTTGAAGCCTCTCTCCCTATCTTGGTGTCAAAAAGGAAATATCCTCGACGCTATACATTCTTCTGCTGAGTAGCCAACGTTTTGATAGACGAAATAAAGCATATTAATCGTGGGTTAGATCAGTGCCCTTTTTAAATCTCTCTCTAAGGGATTTAGATTTTTATGTGAATAATATCTTTTAACTTTATCTTAAGATGTGATCCAAATCTATTATTTTGACCGATTCACGAAAATAAAGAAATTGGAGCAATAATAAAGGGTAAGAAAGAAAACAACTGAATTCATCTTACGGTGACCAATACATAAGAAAAGTCACTATTTTTAGAATTGTAGATTCAAAAAGATTCTTCCATGACTTTCCGCTTTGAGGGACTTAGTCTCCTTTCGAATCGTCTTTTTTCAAGATTTAAAATTCAACACATCAAACCTAGTTTACGCTAAAGTTTTTTTTTCTTTTAGTAAAAGTGATCAAATTCTTTTGTCCAATAATTTGTTCAGTCAGGGCGATTTACGAATCGTTCCATAAAAAATTATTTTGACAATCGTCAGATCAAAAACACAAAGTCTTATCAGTTTTCAACTTTGGCTACAAAAAGTGAGAAGAAGAGACGGAAGAAAGAGAGGTCAGCATGGGATAAACAGAAGATTAGTTGCTTGTGTTCTCTGGAGCTTTATAGCTCTGTCTCTGTCTCTGTCTCTCTGTATCTGTCTGTCTGTCTGTCTCTCTCTCTCTATCTCAAACACACATAAATTTTCGTACGATACTAAATAATAAAAATATAAGAAAATAATTTAAGGACGTTGTTTTTTTGTTTCTTCCACTTTACAGTCAAAGTAAAATAGACTAAAAAGTCTAATAATCTTTATCTTTAATCAACAGAGGCTGAGCAAAGCTTTATTTCTGGTTGATCCAACATAAGACAGGTCATATAAAAAGCCTGAGGTAAAAGTAAGATTTATCATTCAATTATGGCAGTGGTTGAGTTGATTATCAAATTGGATTTTTAATGAATCAGGACAGCTTCGAAAAGAAGGGAAGACAAATTTTTGGGGAAAAAAATTTTATTCCCCTCTAGCTATGATAGTAAACTTTTTCACCCCCCAATGGATTGATGCTTATTTTTATGCAAAATAACTTTTGTTAGCAGTTTTTAATCACTGAAACGAAGAAAGACAAATTTTAAAAAATAGGGAAGCATGTATTTAAATTTTTGTTCTGATAGCTTAAAAATAAAAAAAATTCTTTTAAAGACTACTATGATCTCCGAATTTTACTAAAAGGAAACTTCTGATAAAAGTTTAAAAATAAGAAAAGAACTTATTTGAAAGAAACTGAAGACAAACAAGAATTCCAAGAATTCCTTGAATTTGATTAAAAAAAAATATTTCATTTTTGAAAAGAAAAATTTAAACGTTTTTTTTTTTTAAATCCACCGAGAAAAAAAAAGCTCTGAAAAACAGAATTATTTTAGTCAACGCCTCAGGGAGAATAATTGGCAGATTTTAAAATAAAAAGTTTCAAACAATTCGCTTCTTCGCTCTTTTCTCTACGCCTCCTCCTCCCCCCTTCTCTTTCTTCACTGAATTCCATAATCATTCGATTTTTTCATTTGATATTTTTCACCTTAAAATAAACAACTGATCATTTCAAAAAACGGAATAATACTTTCATTCTTTTAAGATTATTTTTACAATGGGATTTATTTTTATTTTTCTCTTTTTGTAAACCTTATAAAATAGATTTTGATTTTGATTGAAATGAAATGAAAGACTGTAAATGGTACATTTTCTTGCAGAATATAAAAGAATCCTGTATTTGAGGAATAATGAGTTTCATTTTTAAGTCTTGTTTTTTTTTTAATATATTGTAAGAAATAGAACATAGATATTAAAAACTATTTAAAATGAATGAAAATTTCCGTATTTTTTGTTCAATAAGACAAAAATTACTTTCCAGTGATAACTTTACAATGAAAGAATCTATTTTTCTCAGGGATAAAAAACACTTTACTTAATTTGTTTTAATTAGAAGTATTAAAAGTATTTTTTTCAAAATAAAATTTTAAGAAAAGCCTTTTTTTTACACAAGTGTTTAAACTGGGAGGTGTTAAAAAGGTTCAAAATGAGAGAAGATATGTTTTTATATAAATAATTTATATTTAATTTAAAAGAACTTAAAATCTACATAGAATTTTTTTTTTAAATAAAGGAATGGAAATTTGTAACTATTTTTGACATATTTTTAAAAATTAAAAAAAAATGAGTGATTTTAAAATTTTAAGCTATTTAATTAAAAAAAATATTTACTAAAAAAAGGAAAACTATCAAAAGTAAATATATCAATTTATACCTAATGTAATTGGTGTTCTTAAGGAGAAATATCAAATTTCTAACATTTACTGGCACAGCTTATTCACTCCCGTTCTGGTCACTAAATGTCGCCATATAATTGAAGATGTGTCAATCAACTAGTATCAATTTTGATTTTGTAATATACAAAATATAATCTTTTCTCTTTACTAATCGTGTCTGTCTTTTGTTTTATTTTAGTTTTATCGAACAGAAAAACAAATCAAGCATAATAGTTAAGCAGTCATTAAAGTTGTGTCTTTATCTGAGATATTTGACAGGTTTTCTAATTCAATCCGTAATCTTTGTAAATATACTTGCACAGAACTTCTGCGGGAAAATCTTTCAAACATATCAGTAATAATGAGTCCAGATTTGAAAATGCATTAAAAGAAAATCAAGATACACACCAAAAAAAATAAAGCAATAAATGAAAAAAAAAGTCGATTGATGACTTATAAATGTAATCGGAATTTGATAAGAACTAGAAGACTTTATTATTTCACACTAGATTTGAGAAAGTTCAATTTATAGATTATATTGACATTTTACTGATATTTCTGTAAAACATATAGCAGTAAACTTTATATAGGATATATATGATATATAATCTTTCTATATAAATGATAATATTCTATATATTTACACTTGCTTCAAGGATCTTTTATTGATAATTCGTCTTATAAATTCTGATGAAACAAATAAATTAATTTCCTACAGCAAAAGACGAAAAATTCAGTTTCATAAATCTTTGCTTGGTTTTTAAGAAACTAAAATTTATGAACATTGAGTAAATTCGATTTAGTTTTTCTTTCATTTTAAAAGCCACAAACATTTTTATTAAAAATGTTTTTAAAAGACTATTTTTCTTAAAACTTTGCAATTTCATTAAAAATGTTTTGAACTCAATTTACCTATTGAAAAATGTTACATTTTTTCGTTTTAAGCCGGTAAAGCTGATCATTTTAATCTCTTTGAAAACTGATCAAAGTACGGCTGTATTCTCCCTCTCCTCCAACAAATAACAAAAAAGAAAAAAAAAGCTCCAAAATTTAGGCAATTTGAAAGCATCGGAGATTAACGTGCCAGATTTTAATGACCAAAAATGTTCTTTCTTTTCCGCTGATTTGAATGAGACTTTAGGATGGATTTGATCCGAGTTCATCATTTAATTGATTAGCTTCTTGTATTGGTATGTCAAGTCGAAAGTCTATAGAAAGTGACCTTTGACTATAGATGCGACCTTTGACCTTTAACTAAAGAAGAGGATAAAGGGCACTTTTTAGGGATAAACATAGAAACGCAAAATCAAACTCTTTTGGCACAACAAAGTTACAATTATGCAAACCTCCTCAAATTTTACAATATCTAATCCTAAAATTCCTTTAGTGATAAAGTTATTGTAAAATAAAGAAAGAAAATTATTTCCTCTTTTGACTTGTGTTAATAACAATATAATTCTTACAATGTTTATTTAGAGAGGCTTTAGGTTTTTCTTCAATTAAACCTGTTCGCACAGTCTTGTACAACCAAGACAGATCTATAACACAAAAAAATATCTTGTTTTCTGTAACTCTAGTATTGTTGGTATTAGGTTTCAAGTGCTAAAATCATGTTGGCTTAACTAAATAAGCTTATATATTTTTGAAACATTAGAAACGAGAACGTATAAAATTTTCATTAGTTGAACACCTATTGTGAGGATAGTTATTGGATCAAATTTAAGAATTAAATCCCAAACTAACGAAAATGATTTGATAGAAACACTGATATGATTGGTTATCTTGTAATTCTTCATTCCAATCAAAGAAGCCCAAAATGAACAAACGCATCCACATTATTCTTGTTTGATTCCTCATTCTTAATTATCTAATAATTTATGGATTGATTGTATGAAATTAAGAATTTAATATAAAAATATGAGAAAGTAAGAATCGGGAATTCCATTCTTGATTAGGAACAGTCGACGTGACCCAGTGGATAGGCAGTCGGGTTTCGGAATCGTAGTACGTAAGTTCAAAGTTCCGTTTACGTTGACATCTCAACCACTACCCTTGAGAAAGGAATGAATCCTTATTTCTACTCCAGCTATGGATTAAAATTGCATAACTCATTTTATAAAAAAAAACTATGTGTGTATATAATAATGTTTATCAAAAGTAATTGTTCTCGGCATTAAATGACCTAAAAATGTTGATATGTCGTTAAACACCATTATATCATAATTATATAATAAGTCAAGGTTAGACGGTATGAAATTAGGAATTTAATATACAAATATGTGAAAGTTATAAGTCTACAAAAATAAGATTCATAGAATCGGACATTTCTTTCTTAATGACCTTAAATTATATTATATTCACTTGGTAAGCACCAACCCAAGTTTAGCACAAGGCAATTTTTACATGCTCTTACCCGGGCTTTTTGCATTCGGTGTTACCCTTCAGCTAGATGAGCTTCTCTCCCGAGTTAACGAGCCCCATCTTCCCTGGGCAGCTAAAGGTGAATACAATAGTTTTGGCTGGGATTTGAACTCGCATACTACGATTCCAGAGCCCGAGATATTACCAATGTTCCAACTTCGCTGCCAATCTTAATGACTTAATATATTATATAAAAATGTATAATATAAATTATAGATACTTAAAACCAAGAAGTGCTTAAATTTTTCAACAGAACATAATCAATAAATAAAAATACGAACCAGTTTTCATTTTTTATAATAATAAAAAAAAATTAATAAACGGCATTTTCACCAGCCGTCGATATTAGACTCATACTCTTCAGATGTGTGCCCTAAGTGTTTATATAAAATAATACAACTCTTTTTTAAAAAAATTCTTATACCTTTTTTTCCAGTAGATAAGTAAGGTACAACATTGATAAATAAGTTTAAATTGAACCCCTCTATATTCATTGGTTGCAATCACAGTTAATCTAATGTGCAAGAACCTACGGCAAAAATAGATAAGGAATCGTTAAGTAACAGTAGCTACTAGTGTTGCTTATAAGAAAGGTGAAAATAGCTTTGATAACTATGAAAGAAAATGATAAGTGTATTAAAGAGAGAAAAACAGAGAAATTAAAGCCATTGAAGTTCCTGGTGGAAAGGCAACAAAAGTATACCAGGCTAAAATAAGAGGCAAAATACAGCATAACGATAAGGCAGAGGACTTTAAGAAATCTAAAGAGAAATCGGAGAAGAGGAAGTCACCAAGGATAATCTGAAAGCAGCTTTAAGGAAACTAGTAAATTAGAAAGCATCTGGACACGACGGAATAAATGGATTCTGGTTCAAAAGGTTAAAAACTTTATAGGAAAGAATGACACAATAAATGAGTAAATGATTATGAGATTCAAAAAGAAGAAAGACTATGATAAAAATCCTCACCCCCAGATTAATGAAGAAATCTACAATTCCTTAGGGAGACGAAAACTAATACGAGAAAAACAAAATAGAAAAATGAAGAAGAAAAGAAAGAAGAGGGAATCATCAAATATTATAGTTGGACAAATTCTAAAAAACTACCCATGTCTTGTATCAATATAATGACATTGTAATACAGAACTGGATAATTAAATGCTTGAAAATGATGAAAATTCTCGACATGTTCATTAAATTTCGAGGAAAAGCTATAGAAAATTGAGACTACATATTACAGTGGATAGATACCACTTAAAAAAAATTAATGTTGGACGGGGAATTTTCTTAGTAGACTTGCTATCATTCTTACTGTTTATTATTGTAATTATTCAATTGAAAAATATTTTAAGGAAAGATAACGGCGGATAATACTTTTGAATAATTATTAAAAGTCAAACTATGCTATACATATATTATATAAAACTATTGGTCAAAAATGAAAAATAACTGGAATCCTAAACGAATACCAGACGAAACACCAGACTGGAAAATAGTAAAATCAGATGGAATAAAATTATTGAATAAGGAAATCATAAGAGGACTAAATAAAACGGAGAATTATGACATCTTGGAATCCTGAAAGCAGAAACCACCAATCCAAAGTAAATGAGGGAGATTATAAGCAAAAAATAGTTGAGAAGACAAAGAAAGGCATTGAAAACAAAATTATATGCAGGATATATAATTCAAGGTAGAAACACCTGCGCACTGGCCTTGAAGAGATATTTATTTCTATACCTAGGATGGGCATGAGAATAATTAAGAAACTTAGACTAAAATACAAGAAAACTGCCTGGATACTCATTACGTAAAACGAAAGAAAAAAATGAGTTAATCAAATAAGCACATAATAATAAAATCGCTTCAATGACTGCAAAGTATCCACATACACTGGGGGGGGGCGATGTAACTCTACTTTCAGGAATCACAACCAGACGTTGGCAGGATAAAAAATACTCTTCAAATGACGGCGGTGAGAACTATATGCATAAGGATGAAAACCAGAGGAGATGCTGCACCATACAGTCTTTGAATTGTATGGAGCTGAACCAGCTAGACTTTATGAGGAGACTTGTTGTCCCTCTTACTACAGTGTAGACCACTGGTTACTAGGATTGTAAGTCTTTTGTAATCGTCGTGATATCTTATAATAATAATAATGATAATAAAGAAACTACAAATTCATAAAAATGACACCTTTCAAAATTATCTACCAAAACACTCCAGCCAATAAATAAAAAATATAATAAACAAATAGAAAAATAGGAACGAAAAAATATTTGTGTAGATTTATTTTCCTTTAATCAAAAAATTGCTTTTCTTTCGCAAATTAAACTTTCTATGTAGTCCAGTCAATTTACGAAATAAAATAGCCCAACCCCCCAAAAAAATTGCAACATTTTATTTTTTTGCGGTTTTAAATGCCACCATCTGAATGTTGTTTAGTAGACCCAACCAGGTTGGGTCTACTAAACAACATACTAAAAGTTGGACACGATCTGAGCATTGGAAAGTTGTTATGTAGGTTTTATGTCAGGTTGGGTCTACTAAACATCATACTAAAAGTTAGACAAGATCCAAGCAGGGGAAAGTTGAAAATTTTAAGGTTCAATATTTGGACTAACGAATCATTTTCCATTACGTTTTAAAGCACTAACTCCGCCAATTTTCATGATAAACAAATAAATATTGCATTTTTACCCAT
>JAUZSX010298769.1:0-13298 GCA_034780655.1 Idiosepius hallami | reverse complement strand
CATAACATTAGAGTGAAATAGCATTACATCATTTTGGCTAGTAAATTTTAGCATTACTTATGTTTGGCTAGTAAATTTTCTATTTGGCTAGTAAATTAAAATATTTAGTTGTTTGAGACAACTAAAATTAAATTTGTCCGTAGAGCCCTGCTAAATAAATACACACACCTGAACACAATAGTGTATTCATACATTTCATTGGGGTGTTGGTTTAAAATCTAATTTTAAAATAACATTGTTCTAATTAGTTGTCTTCAGCACCTATATCATTAAGCATTATACCACTCATCAGTGACTATTGCTGCCACCTTCTTGTTTTGAGTTGTGTTTAGGATTTGCTTGAAAAGGACTTATTTGTCAACATTATTTCAAGCAAAAAATAATCCAAACTAAAAAAAAAAACTACCAAGGTTTTCTAACTTAAACAAACGCCCATATGCTTCTCATATTATACTAAAATAAGGAGTGGTTTCCCCAATTTTGAAATTTGTTCCTCCTTTTCACACTTAAAAGGTTTTGCTCGCTTGCATACTTTCACGTTAGTGGCACTAGAGCATCATACACCAAGCAAAGCTTAGAGTGTAGTACTTTTCATCTTTTTAAAAGCTATTAAATAGGATTTTTGCTGAAAACATAAGATAGCCCTGGCAGGTGTCTAATGAGAGGCTCTGGACTTGTACTTATTATATTATACAATCTTTATTGGATGCACAATGTCACACCTGCTAGCTTGGTCATGTCACCTGCCTTCCCAAACGATCTAATGTAAAAAAAAAAAATTTACTGACTTTTCCTCACCTGACTATTAATCACAGAATTATACTCACTAGACTTTTAATCACGTTTTTTCATCACCCCGTTATCAAGAACTTTAATTACCCCAAAGAAAAAAAAATGACATTTATTTGTGTAATAATCTTATTTATGTAATTATGTTTTAAGCACGTTAAATTTTTAGGAGCTCTGACAATTTTGGGGTTATTCACAAAAATGGATATATGCATATTATGAAGAATGATCATTCTAAAGGATAAAAAAAAAACACAAATTGTGTGCTAAAAAACATCTTTTTTTAGAGAAAACATATTTGCTGAAACACTGTACGAAGGCTTTCAGAAATCCCCAAGTTATTACAATTCCTTGAGTAATTAAGTGCCCACCTGATGAAAAAACAATGTGACTAAAAGTCTAATGATAAATATTTCAAGATTAATAGTCTGGTAATAAAACATGGAATGATGAAAAGTCTGTACGCAAAAAAAAATAAAATAAATTCAGAAGTTTTACCCAAAAGCCATGGGCTTGATGTCATTGCAAGCAACTTCTAGCAATAAAAGCAAAACAACTAACCTAAAATCTATGCTGACAGAAACTAGTTTAGCTTTTCAATTTCATATATATGCTGGTCAACTTTATTTCAATAAAAAAATTACGCTCTAGCATCAATTTTTTATTTATCTAGATGCATAAACAAGCATAGATGGTCCCTCTTTAGTGCACAGTAAATGGGGCATAAAAAAACGACATAGATAATATTTTGGACAGAAAAGAGGTGTTTTTCGCTCTAAAAAACCCCAGAGACACAAAAGAATTTTTTCAATTTCTGAACTACTGAATTTACATTTGGGGAAAGTCCCTCCCCATTTTGGACAACTTTCAGAAAAATCTAATGAATGGATAAAAAAAATTATAGGTCAAAAAGTGTCATTTTGGGTATATTTAGCCCCAGGGATGCAAACCAGAATTTTCTCACATTCAGAAAACTGAATTTACATTTGGGACAATTCCCTCCATATTTTGGACAACCTTCAGAAAAATCTAATGGATGGATCAAAAGTTATGGGGAAGAAAGTGTCTTTTTGTCCATTTTTGGGTGTTTTGACACATTTTAAGCCCTGGGCACACAATAAGAATTTTCATAATAATTTTTTTTTTACACTGCATATCTATATATAAAAATATAACTTGTGGCAAAATTTTTAAAAAAATTAATGGACGGTTGGTTATTAGGCAATTTGTCCGGAGGGACAGATGGACTCATGCCACTGAAAACAATGGTTCCTCTCTGATAAATTGGGTGACCAAAAAAAAAAGTGAAAGGTAATATTTAAATTGTCAGCCAACAAAATATATAATGTGAAAAAAAATGAAAGAGCAAGCAAGAAATTAAATGTAAATATATGCAAGAGAAACAAATTCGTAGAAATGTGGAGAAGATTAAGGTTCCTATCAATCTCTTCTTTTTGCATTCTATTCAAGAGAGAAAAAAAAATGGAACAAAAAAATAATGTTCTTAAGATTTATTTTGTATTAAAAGAAAAAAAGAAAACAACAACAAAAAAGGGGGGCTAGAAGCAAAACCTGAGCTTTTCTCGTTTATTAGCTCTCTAGTAATAAAACATTAAGGTTTCTATGGCTGATTATATCTGATGAAAAGTCAGTGCATCATGCAACTGCCAACTTTAAATAGTTATAATTAGATTTGAGTGCAAGGGCTTGGGGGAGAAGAGAAAGAGAGAGAAGAGTGACTATCATCTTTTTGAATTCTTTCTCTCCAACCTTAAATAGTTCTGAATGCACATCATTTCAATTGGAGAAAGAGGAAGACAACAAAGCCTTTATCATTTAATGTTTGGTTTTAATCATCATTTTAAAAGATATTCAGGTTTTTTTTTTAAATGAGATTACTATAAAAATATTAGATGATTTAGTGTATATTACACTGAAGATATAAAGCTGTAAATCTTCAAAGTCTGAATTTTTGTAAACACAGAATTAATCAAAAAATTATTTGGAGATAATACATAAAAGACAAATACCTCTTACACATTGATAATTATTAAACATAAATCATAGAACTGCTTACCCAAATAATTAATCAATAAATGCTTATTCAACTGTGTAGGAAAGTATCATTTCAAAACCCCTTTTCAATGTTACTTTCAAAAGGTGACAGGTGTTTAGCCATATTCAACCAGTTATTATTAAGAACCACTATTCAATTCTGAGAGCTAGAAAACAAGTTCTAAAATAAAAACATCTGCGATGCTACATTTTAAAAGTAAGATACTTAGAATTACTCTTTTATGGTTTCAAATGATCAAATTAAAAATGCTAAATTGAAATGATATCAGAAATGCCTTTTCATAAATTATAAGGATTATGTGCATTTTTTAAGAAAAGAAACGTGAACTAGATTGTTTAGGCCAAATAAATGTATACTTAAATAGGATAGGAAAACAAATACCAATATTTTACGTTCACTTATTCAGTATTGTTTTGGAAGGATCTGAAAAACAATATTGGCTTTCATTTATTTTTAGTTGTTAGTTTAAAATAAGAAAAAGAAAACAACGTAAAAATTGAAGAAAATGATTTACTTTAGTTCATCTCATCTAAATCATGTTTTCTTTTTCTGATCCTCAAAATCACTGGCTTATTTGATTTTTGAATATTCTCTTCCAGTTGTGGAAGAAATGCAAGTCAATAAAAGTTCAATTTATTGTAAGTGATAATAAAGGATTCTAAATGTCTATAGAGGTGACAAACATGAGTTTTGGGTTTTTTTTTTTACTATTTGTCATTTGTGATACAAAAAAAGCAAGGCGATAAAATGTTAAAGACATCTTGTAAAAGGAAGTGGATTTCACAAATGAGAGCTAGCTCATCATCAATAAGTGATGGTTTTTGAAATAACTAGAATAATCCGTCAGAAGTTTTAAAAAATTCAACTAGTTTATCAAGTTAAAAAATTAAGCAATCATTTAACAAAAAAAAAAAAAAGAAGATACTTGAATCCTGGGTTTCAGTGGATGCTGCAGTGCAGCCACTGCAGCAGGACACCTATTGTAACGATTATAACCTAGATGCCCTATCTTCCCTCCAGCTATGGGTTAAATTGTAAAAGACCTCAATGGCAGATGATGTCATTTGAACCAAGGCCTCCTTTGCCAAGTGGCCGTGTGGTGATTGCAAGTGCATTATTAGTCTCCCCATGTTAAAAGACATCACGCACAGGTGTCCTTCCGAAAGGGTCCACAGCACCAAGATGGAGGACAGTCATACTCAACCACGAGTGACCACCAATGAATGAAAACCTGGATGCGATTTAAAATCACTTGCAAATACTTACTAAAACCTTCTCTGAGCTTTTTACAAAAACACTGGCCACGTAGTTTAAATGCACAGAGCACTAAAAGAACTACTTCTGACGTTACCATTGGACTTCTTGATTTTTTCTTTTTCATTGTAAGTTTTTTAAGTCAGAAAAACATTTACTTCAGACTTTCCTTAACTTCTAAAAAAATACAGCAGTAGGATTTTCTATTTTGAAGAAGCCTTCATTGGTAAATAATGGTTGACAATTAGTTATGGATGATGACTGTTTGTGGGTTTCAGTTAGAGTTACACTAAAACTGTCGTAGCCAGAATTTAAAAAGGTTTTTTTTTACAATCATGTAAAAAATATTTTTTGTTAGAAAGATAATTTCGAAATTTTATTTCAGCTGCATTTTTACTATCATTTTGAGAAAGGTCGAAATCAAAATTCAATTGTTTTGATTTGTTTATTTTATGGCATATCAACCATTTTAGGTCATTTAATGCCGAAATCAATCATTTTTTATTAAATGTTTTGTCCAGTCAACATGTATTTTTTAATAACAAAATATACATTAAATAATCTATAGTGAGAGAGAACGTGGGGATTCAAGCCTTTCCCAAGGGTTATTAGTCGAAATGTGAACTAACTGAAAAGTGGCTCTTTCATCCCACCCACACCACACCTCCTGTCCCAGACTCACTCCAGCTTAAAATCGATTAAAATCAAATTCGTGTTTTTTGTTAAAAATTACAAGAAAAGAAATAAAAGTTGACACGAAAATAAATTATCAGCTAAAACTAAGAAAATTATAAAAACAAAGATGGTTTTCCTGCCTTTTTTTATAGCTTTCAGGCAGCAGCCTTATCCAGCCCACATACAGAGCAAAAAAAAAACATGTTTGTGAACAGGAAACGACGACTGAATCTTAGCTTTCTATTTCCGGTATTGTTTAAATTCATTTTTTGCGTAGAGACTGAAGTAGGGAATGAGAAACAAACACTAACAGTGAACACACATAAAAGAAGACAAACAGTGCAAAATTAAACATTTTTTTAAAAATATTATTTTGTTTCATGCCTAAAAATAAATATATTTATTTTGTTGTTCATTATTTACTACTGATACCTAATAACAAGCGCTCTAACCGATTTCGATCTGGCTTGGCTTGTTTTTCATTTTTACAATAAAAAACATAGTTATCCATAAAATAGTCTGTATTGAGTTTGGATGTATTTACTGAAGTATTCAACAAGAAGGGCTAAGTTTCTTACACAAGTAATAAAAAGGAGGTGGAAACAAATTTTTGTTGTGTAGACATATTTAATTCTGTCTGCCATAGGAGGTAGAACCTTACAACAGGCGATGACTGTAAAATTCTTTAAAAACAAGTTCAACAAAAAAAAATCCAATAACAATTTGTAATGAAATTGAAAAATATAAAACTTATAAAAATGTTACAAAACTGTTAATAACAATTTCTTTCAAAATTTCATGCTTTAGAGTTTCGATAATGTTCACAAATAATCAACGTCAACGACTACTAAAGTGACATAAGAAATCTCAAAAGAGTTTTGGAAAACAAAATATTTAAATGTTTTATTATTATAGATAGCAAATATATGACACGGAAAGAACTTCTTCCACTTAGTGGAGGGAGACCATGCTAATGAATGCTGCTACTTGCAGTCACACTGGAAATTAATTGAAAAGTTCATAAGAAACTGGAACAATTGTATTCTGGAAAAATTTAACCTAATGGTTTTACGATTTTGATATAATTTGTAAAAAAGGTTAATGAAAATTAATAATAATGAAAATAAAATGCACTGCCTGCAGTTCATTCTAAAATTAAATTTATAAAGTTACGAGAACTAATTTTAAACTATTTTCCTTTTTAAATATTTTGGAGAGAGGAAAAGTTGGAAGTACACATTATTGGTTAGTTTCCTACCAACAGAAAAAGAATGTCCCCTTCTACTCCAATGTACCATTTCCTCCTGTTCTAAAAACAGGTGATACTGAAAGAAAGTCAAGAAGGCATGATAAGATTGGTGTCAGTTGTGACTGACTCGTGCGTGGTGGTTGGTGGTGTGTGTGGTGATGATGCTCTTCTCACGCTTCAAACGAAAGTTTATGGTGCTGTTAGTTTAGTTTGCTAGGGTAGACTATAGAAAGTGTAGACTGCAACAACTGCGGTTACTTGAGACAATTACAGCTTTCTTCTATTCAGTAAAAGCAAAAAGAAAAAAAAATAGTGAACACCCACATGGACGACAAATTTTGCTTGCTTTAACTATATTGAATATCATTTTAAAAAGTTTTGTGGTTGGTTCTCTTTTCTTGTTCATTTAACTACCCTTCCTTCGTTCATTATTTTTATTACGAGTAGTCGTATTTTCATTGAAAATTCTCATTACGAACAAGTACATAATATACATTTTTTTTTAATTAAAAAAAGAAAGCAACCTAGAGAATATTGAATGAATGATTTATGAATTATGAGTCACTCAATAATCACCGTTTTTTTTTTGTTTTTTTTTTACAAACAGCTGGTATTCGACCCAAATCAAAAGAAAAATTTTTTTTTTCCTTCGAAATAATGCTTAATAGAGAAAATGTAATAAAAGAAATCATTCTAATATATATTTTTTTTGAAAATATCGAGAGATTCAAGTCATTAAAAATAATCTTTTTTTTTTTTGCAAATCGAAATACACACTGTCGCCAACAACAGGAGTAGCAGTGAATAATTTTTAAAATTATGCCATGTGTGCACTTTTTGCACTCACTAGCAGATCAAAAAGATTTAGGTTTTTTTTTTAAGTAAATAATCTTTTTCTCTAGTTTACACCGAGAGAATACTTCTTGCTCAGTCCAATCCACACGCACGGCAAATTTAATATCAAATTATAAGTAAAAAGCAAGGTAATGAATAGATCCCCAGACAAGACAAAAAACATCACATTTCATCGTATTTATAATAAAATAAAAATGGATTGGATAAAAAAAAATAGGTGGGGGGCTTAATTTGGAATCTAATTTGTGCTTTTTTGGTTGGCTTCTTTTTTTAATCTTCAAATCAATAGCTATATAATTTTTTTTGTCGATTGTGTTATCCGTGGGAAGAAATTCATTTATTCTGAAAAGTTTGGCTTTCGAGACATTCGAGGGAAAAAGTTCGTGTTGCTTGTTTTCTGTGTAACAAACATTAACGACACACACACAAAAATGTACTACTACTACTACTACTTGAGTATTTAACCTATTTTTGTGAATGTGAAGTGGTGGATGATCCCGGGTTGGGGTACACTCGGGCACCCCTGTGCATCCACTGCATTATAATTTTTAATTTACCTAATCGGTTTCTTTACATAATCAAAGAAGCTCTTGTAGAAAAAAAAAACAAATAATGTTACTTATTTTTAAGTAACAGAAAAGCACAAGGGCAAAAATTGAAAATAGAACAGAGACAATTTTTTTACGAATGAAAATGTAGAAATTATTTGAAATAATCATAAATCCTAATTTATTTTATTTATCTATTTTTTTCAATAGATTTTGACATGTATATAAAATTAAATTGGGTAGATTGAACAAGGGATATAACTCCAAGTTTGGTATGCTATTTTTTTTTTTTTTCAATGACTACTGCTGCTGCTGGTTGCGCTGCAAAAAAAAATATACTAAAGATAATACGCCTAAAGGGCAAATGTTTTTAGGGGAAAAATCTGCTCTTAAGTGTGTCTGTTGTCGTCAATAAGTTTCAATAATTTGAAATTAGGTGGTAGCAAAATTAAATAGCAAGATTTTATCGGGGGAGGTGGTTTAAGACAACAAAATCGAAATTTTAACTCAAAAATGTAAATGAGAGATTAGATAGCTCTTCTTCATTCTACAAGTTAAAGAAATATGACACTAATTTATTTATTTTTCCCATATTATAAGTTATAAAAACATGATTTGTGTTATGATTAAAATAATAAACAAAGAATAAAAAAAAGAACACTAAAAAAATGTCAATTTTCTTTATCTTCAAATTTGATTAACTTGGATGTCGCTTTCTGCTGCTCGATGATTAAAAAAAAACTTATCACATTTTTTTTTTCATATAACACAACAAAAAATAAGATAAAATACGGATATTTTTTTTTTAATCCATTGTTAACTTTTCTTAGGTATGCCAGGATAAAAATTTCCTGTACTTCCTTTCAAAATTAGAACGGGTCAAATAAAAAAAAAGTTACACGTTAGTTGGAAAATAAAAAAAATTAAAAGTATACCTTTAAACTTATAATAAAATTGATATGTTCCCCATTTTTCAGCAGCAGGAACTTTTTCTGTGTGTGTATGTTTCTTTTTTTTTTTTTAATTAAATCCTTTTCTTTAACATGAATATATTCGAGGGGGAAAAATAATCCAAGAAGCCCTGATATTTTAAGGAAAGAAATGTTAAATCCTGCGATAAATCCGGATAGAATTCTGTGGTAAAATTCCTTTTTTTAGATTTTCTACACATCCCTGCCGGAGATGAGGATCATACAAATGAAATTGTTCGTTAATTTATATATAAACTCGCAAAATTGAAAATAAGTCGAATAAATTGTAATTTTCTTCTTGTGGGTAAGATTGAAATAACCTTTGTTTTCCAGACGTCGGATAAATAATAAAAAGTTAAGGTTTATTAAATGTGGAAAACGCTAATAACGAAAGAGCAGGTGTCCAGAGATTTAACAACACGAGAAAAAAGTTTTGTTAGTTCAACTTAGTCTCAGAAGGCGTAGAAGGTTAAGGTCCATTTTCTGGTATTTTTTTTTTAAACAAGAATAGGCTAAGTTGTTTTGTTATTTTTGTTTTTGAATAATAATCATTAATTTAAATACGTTGTCTGTCTGAATAATAATAAAAAAAAGCAGTTAATGGGACCAGACACCACCAGTCACCACCACAACTTACAACTAACTCACATAAAAACTGTTATTCCGAAATGAGTATATTGGTGGTTGTGGTTGGTGCAAAATAAAAGAGTAAACAAAACCCCCTTTAACTTGCCACGCAATGAAGTCAGGTTTAAAGAGAAACAGACAGAAAGAGAGAGAAAGAAATTCTGCTTCTTCACTACTTCCTTCTTTACTTAATCATATCACCATCTTCGTAATAAATATCGCGTTCTTCTTCTTTTTTTCTTACCCCCCCTCCATTTTGTTTCTGGTCGAGAGTGCGTGTTGTGCGTGCGAGTTATCCTTATTACTACTACTGACTGCACTGCACCCACGACTATTGATTTGTCTCGTCACTGGGTAGAGGGGAGATTACATTCTTACAACCACCACCACCACTCAATTCCTATTACTTTACCATCGCCACCGACCAACGTTTTTAACGTCAAAAAAACAGACACATTATTATGACAATAGTAGTAGTACTACTAAAAACCAGAGAGAATAATTTTAAAGACCCGAAACAAACTTCTTGTTTATTATTTTTCCCTATGCAGGTTCTTGTTAGAACTCTGTGAAACTCCAAAAACAGAGGAGCCTTCGAATTTAAAATAATTTTTTTTTAATATATTGATTTTTTTTCTCATTTTTTACACTTATAGTTTAATTTCTCTAAAACGAACTTATAAAATTAATGCTGGCTTGTGCTCTGTCTTGCTCAAAATGCAATGCTAATAAGGGCCTTTCTTTTCAAGTGAGTTTCCGTTAGCTTTTAGTATTTTATTATTCGATATTAGCAGCGGATTTATTTCTCAATGTTATCCGGAGTAAATTTCTAAAAAATAAATAAAACAGTAATAATAATAATATTTTAATTTGTTTATTCACACTTGAGTACCTCACTCACTTTCATTTGAATAATTTCTAAGATATTTTTAAATCGCTTTCCTTCAATCATCGAAAAAGCAATCAGTTTCAAATTGTTCTGAATACGAAATCACCATCAGTTAACAAACATTTTATTCATTCAACACAAGCTAGATTCTTTAATTATCAGAGTAAAATAATTTTTCGCTTTTATTTAAAAATTAAGCTGCGAATTATTTAAAGTCCATTAATTCACGAAAATCAAGCAAGAAAATACATCAAATAGTTTTTTGTCAAGGCTGGTTGGTGACTGTTGGAGCGTTTTAGTTGGAAAACATGAACAGTATATTTATTTATTTTATTAATTTTTTTATGAATTGTTCCATCGTGATATTAAGAATTCAACTTCTTTTTTTCAGTTAATTGATTTGTACTCTACAATTTGATTCTCATTCAAGTTTAACTTTAAAAATATTCAAGAAGGCTCTCAGAAGCAAGGCATTCATTTCATTTCCACTATTGACCACGCACAAGGTCATTTTCCATGAATTGGATTGATTAGTCTTTAAAATCATTTTCGTATATTTCATTTATTTATCTTTTTTTTACAGCAGCAAAGACAAAAACTAATGTTTTAAAGTCACCACTTTTAACAAGATAAGATTTTTTAAATACTACTTTGAGACGAATGCTATTGCTCTAGGTGGTCACCGTGGTCACTGGTGTAAGTGGTGTCTGTGTGTTTTTTGGTGCTGTCAACACACATACACCACACCAAACCGTTGGTACTATGTCTAATGTCTTGTCTAGCTAATGGTACTTGTTGAAAGAATTAAGAATTTCTGATTTAAAATAGAAATTACAAATTGTTTTGATTTAGTGGAATTTTCAATGCTTCAAACAAGAAACAAAAAATGGCTTAATCAAACAGTTAGAAAAAAAAAACATTTGTTCTTTGTGAAATAAAAATTATCAACATTTGTTGTTTTTAAGAAAATAATAGTCAATTCAGCCTTCTTTTCAACCCTTTCCAAAACTTAACAAGAAGCTGAGTTTGAGTAATAGCTGAAAAAGGTTTATTTTAGTTTATTGTACAGTAAGTTTTTTTTTGCTCATTTTCTACTGAGAAGAATCATTTTGATAAAGGTTAAAGAAAATCATAAAGTAAGTAAAATGTTAACAAGATAAAAATAGAAGTCTGAGGACTTTAATCTAAATTTGATTAATAAATTCAGACAATCTACACACATACTAGATTCATTTTCTTGTCTTAGTCATGCCGTCTCCAGTTCTCTTCAAGTATTATTTTGTGTCTCTATTGTTCTGAAGTAAGATGCTCTTACTTAGATAAGTCACACTATTGTCTTGGATGTCAAAATTCACATTTCAGTAACTGTGTTGTGAATTAAAATATATAAGAAATCCCAGGGTATTGAAAATAGGATTTATTTCAATGAATAGATCATAACCAAATGTTCACAGTCTCAAAAAAAGGTTGAGTGTAATAAATATTTACCAATTTTATGAAAGATGTTTAATAAAGACTAATAATCATTTTCTATTTTCATTTTTACCTTTCATTCATTGTTATTTGATAATTAGTAAGTTAAATACAGTTTTCCTCACTCTATTGATCAAAGACTCCAATAGTTATCTCTGACCAAATTAAATAATGAAAATATTAATTGATTTAAAACATTCTCTCAGGATAATTAATCACAAAATATCTTTATTAGAGTTACAATAATATCCAAGATGAAAATTATTGTTTTAGTACAGAATTTTATAATATTGATAATTCCCCACAGAAATAAGGCACTTCATCTTCTACAACCCTTATCAAGAATGACACATTCTTATTAACCTAATAGAGAAGGAAAGCTTCAGATCAGTAACTTCACCTCCAATCTAAAATTACAGTCGTTCACATTTTTTACAATGAGCTCCTCAGATTACTATCAATTAAGTACCGTAGTTCATGATTACTCCACTAAAAAAAAAAATTTAGGGTTTTATTTCAATATCAATTGTTCTCATCATACGACTACAGATTTTCCTTCCATTTCGAAGACTATGCTTTTTTTTTTTTTGACTGTTTTTTTCAGTATGGTGTCATGGAAATCAGGGGTTAGTTGAAAAATAGATTTCTTATTATTTTCATATAGTATAAACTGAAAAACTCCACAAACAAATTATTTTCATGAACAATGTATATCAACATGATCTATTATTTAGTTTTTTGTGGAGGTTATAACTTTTCCCCCAAAAAAATCAATAAATAGAGGAGCCAAATTTCCTTGTAATGATAATCTTATTAAAATATCGATAATATAAAGTATTTTCTTTGAGTAAAATCTCTTTTATTGTTTCATTGTTAAGTGTCAGAAATTTTTCCAGTTAACACTTATTCTATTTGATTTTCAAAAATTAATTCCAATCACTCTAGAAAAGTTCAAATAATCTAAATAATACTAATCCACTCAAATTACAAAATACTAAATTCATCAGTCAGCATTCCTAATGTATGCCTCATTAGTGATTCAATTTCAATAATTTCCAAATTAGAATACAAACTGGAAATTCTAAACTATACCTAATTGTATAATGATAATACTAAAGAAATTTCCATATTATTTCTAGGCAATTTACATTTCATATATAATTTATTAGTTATATTAGAATTATTGATGCTAATTTATTTATAAATCTTTTATCTTAAATATAGGTTTATGTAAGAATTTTAATAATTGTATAGCAATTCAAAAATTGTAGTTTCTATGTAATTAAACTAGAAAAATTCTTAATGTTAACATTTAAGATCTATGTCAATAGAACTTAGTCAATCAAATAAAAAAATATTGTAATAATTCACTATAAACAAAAGATTTTCCAACTTAAAATTTCTTAAAAGTGCTTTTAAAAATAAATGAAATTTAAAATGCTACTATAGTTTTGTTGGATTTCCATTTGGCTTTTATCCTTAAAAGCCAGGTCATGCTTATGCCTCTTTTTTAAAATAAGGTTATTTTCTAGTCAGTCAAATCATGAAGTAGAAGAGATTTGTAAGTAACAATGGTGAATAGACAATAAAAATATTTTTAAAACTTAGCTCATTTATTCTCAACCCTTAAAATATAAATAATCTTGATAGTCCTACATCCTTTCATCATATACATTTTTTCTCAAAACCTGAGATCCACTGTCAGACTTACACATTATCTTATCCTAATATCCACCATTTAGAAGATGTCTGAAGTATTCAAGGGCAACATGTAATTGAATGATGATTAATTTTGTGGGTAACAAGAGTTCTCAAAATATTGTCAACGTTGGGGATTTTTTAAGTAGGATCAGTCCATTGAGTAAATGTGGTATTTTGGTGACTGTTGTAT
>JAUZSX010298758.1:0-13299 GCA_034780655.1 Idiosepius hallami | reverse complement strand
CCCACACTCGCTCCCTCGCCCTCACTCACTCACACTCTCTCTCTCTCTCTCTCACTCACTCTCTCACTCCCTCCCTCTCTCTCTCTCTCACTCTCTATCTCTCTCGCTCCCTCTCTATCTCTCTCGCTCCCTCTCTATCTCTCCCCCTCCCTCTCTATCTCTCTCTCCCTCTCTATCTCTCTCTGCCCCCTATCTCTGTCTTTTTAATTCATTGTCTTGCATTGCAAGTCTAATTCCTATTAGAAAATTGTCTAATATTTTTAATTACTTTTGTTTTTACCTATTTTCCTTCTAATTAAAAACTTGTAGAAATTTTCTTTTTTCTTTTCTTTTTAATGTTTCTGATTTGCATACGACCCCAAACTTGACCTCATCTTTCATCCTAGATAGAAACAAAACAAAATACTTAAAAGCTTAATTTCTCAAATAGAATATGCAATCCAATGCATAAAAAGAAAATAAAGCACCATCAAAACCATAATATGTAAAAGATTAGGCTGCAAGGTGGAGCTTGGTAAAAGTTTGGAATATGGAATCATATTATGCTAGTTCAAATCCCAGTCAAAATTGCATCTACCCATTTACCTTCAGCTACCTTAGGCAGATGGGGCTCATTAACTTTAGAGAATATCTCATCAAGGTGAAGGGCAACACTGATTTCAAAAGCCTAGAAAAGGTCCTCCAGTTTGGGGGTTGAGCATAGGGCTAGTGAGTCTTTCTAGTAAAAACAAGTATGCTACAGAAACAGCAAATACAAATTTGCTGCCCAATGCACCACAGGGTGTAAAGGTTGATGTAAAAGATTAAGGAACCATTTGAGAAAGTGAAAATAGATTACATGGCTAAACCCTCCTCCCCCCCCCAAAAAAAAAGAAATTAATGGTGAAATCCACTTGGCCCAGTGGGTATGCAGTCTGACTTAGGAATCATGTAACACAAGTTTTTAATCATAGCCTGTTCATTTGTTGGGTTCATAATTGGACCCTTAGGAAAAGTATAAACTCCCATATTTCCTCCATCTATGGATTGTGTAAACAAAAAAATAAAAAACTAAGTGTGGGCAAAAATAACATTTATCAAAAAAATGATTGTTCTTGGCATTAAATCACCTGAATATGTTAATATGCTGTAAAACCAACCAACCAAGAGTAAGTTTTGTAATTACAAGACAAGTTTATGAGTTGGATTTCCTAAACTAGGGACCAATTTGATGGCATTTTATTGATTATTGTTGCTACTTGTGTTGAGTTGGAAATAATGAGAAAAATACTTGGATTTTAGCCTCACTCTAGCCCCACAGTTTTCCTAATCCAGCTAAATTGTTCTTGTCAGATAAAAATAATGAGGACAAAGCTGTAGGAAAATTGTCTCAAAAATTTCCAATTTAGGAATTTTGAAGTTTGCTAATGCATCATCATCATTTCCAGCCTTCCGCTCATTATCATTATTTTTTTATTCATTTTTTTTGGTGCAAAATTAAATTTGATTTAAAAAAATATTTGATTGGGCTAAAATAAACAAAAGAATTCTTAATGAAACAAATAGAAATCTTTATCATGATTTTAATTTCTGATTGAAATAAAGAAATTTTGAATTCTGAATTTCTTTTTGTTGAAAGTTGATTTATTATAGATTAATAAAAACTGTGGTTACCCAAGAATGGGATTCAAAAGTGGAAATGAATCTTGTCTAATGAATATTTTTTGAATAAAGATATAATACCTTGCTATACAACTGATATTTTCAGAATGGACTTTTGCCAGAAATACATAACAGATATTTCATAAAGGATTAGATTAATTATGTTCATTTATTATTATTAACCAGTATTTAGTGTAAATCATATTACCCATTCATTCTTTTTATTAGAATAAAAAAAAAAACTTTAGGTTTTGGATACCAGCAAAACTTCTGATGCTATATTTTATAACATAAATGGATTCTAATTTTATTTATTATAAGTAGAATAATATCTATGACCATAGTTTTTAAAGACGTTCTTATATACATTGCAAAGATAAATTGATAAGATATAAGGAAATAGTTTTAGTGTCTCTGTCATTTCATTAAGAATTAATAATATTCATTCGTTTTTTTACTTAGAATTATTTTTCTTTTGTTCTGGTTTTTTCTACAAACCCTGGGATCAAACTGAAATAATCTGTAAAATGAAATGGCTGTCTTGGTCTCATTAAAAAAAACTGACACTATTCTGCATGCAATAGAATCTTCCTTTCTTAGATATTTCAGAAAGAAATTTCAGCGTTTAGATGTGTTGAAAAATGATTCTTTTTAAACAAAACTATACTTTTTTTTTTGTATCCGTCATATCATACTTACTATTCAGAGAAATAATGATACCAAACTTTGTGTTAACATCTCTTATTATGAAATATAGATTATACAACCAAACAATTATCTTATTTTTGATTTAGAAATCAATTTTGCTTACATTTTCTATGAAGACTAACTTGTATAACAATTGCTACAATACAATCAAGAGCAATTTTCTTTCAATGAAGTTAGTTAAGAATAAATGCTACTAATTCCATTAAATGGTAAAAAGAAAAAAAGAAAAACCTGTTTTGAGTCCTTCAATGTAAGATGCTTATTACTGGGCAAACAAGAAAAATCTCTTCTGCTACTTATCAACTCTCTTTATTCTATGATTGTATTTATAAAGGATTTCTATTGGTTGTGAATAGAGTTAATACAAAGAAGATTGCTTCAATATTTCAAAATGTTCTTTCCTATTGATTTTTACTTGACAAATCTTAAATATCTAAAAGTGAAGAAGAAAAATAAATCTTTTATTACTCTTATTTAAAATCCTAACTCCATCTATTTCTTCTCATTGAAATAAAATTCCCTTGCTTAACTTCTATTGGCTTGGGGACATACATCCATACATTGTGGTTATTTTTTTCATGGAGATTTTACAGTTTGGGATTAAAATTTAATGCCAAATTCATCAAAATATAACATCTTTTTCTGAAACTAAAAATTCAATTGAATGTCTGTCTCCTTGGCAATGCTGTTTGTCTTTGCTTGGTATCCTTAGAATTATTTCAATAATCAGTAAAGTTTGGCCTCTTTATATTTTTGTTACAGCCTTAATAACTAGGAATGTGACAAGCATATTCTTTAATAAAAGCATATTGTCATGGCCCTAGTCTTTACTTATCTCCATTGCAAATCTATTATTCTAATAAGATCTAGTATAAATTGATGGCTTTTTATTCTCATAGATTAAGGTAAGAAATGAATATTTCTGATAAACAATAAATATAAACCTCTCTTTTGTTGGTTGGATAATTTTAGCGTTTTTTTTTTTTTTTTTGCTGTTTTCTTTCTCGTGGCTTTTCTCTTGGAAATTGTAGCTTTGCTTTTCTCTTTCTGCTGCTTGTTTGCCTGCAAAGAGCTTCAAGAACAATTTTGAAATGGGATTTTTTATGAAGCCAATAAGAATGTGCTAATGTAAGTAGCAATGGCTGTCATACCAATTCAGATTCATCAATTGGTCTTATGTCTCTACTCAAGTTGCTCTTTCACTATTTCTTACTATACAAACTCTTATTTTATTTTCTACTTTTTCATCTTATTTTGTTTGTTAAAATATTCTGGCAAGAAGATTGCATAAAACTTGGAATCAAAATTGTGCAAACCAAATTTATTATTAATAAAGAAATGAAGAAAAAATGTCAAGTGAAACTTTTGCAATTTATTCTTGTAGTTTCTTTATTATTTTCACACATATTGAATTGAATCTTTTCTTTTTTCTTCTTTTCTTTTTTTCTTTTCTTTCTTTCTTTTCTTTCTTTCTTTTTTTTCTTTTCTTTCTTTCTTTTTTTTTCTTTTCTTTCTTTCTTTTTTTCTTTCTTTTTTTCTCTTTTTTCTTCTTTTTTCCCCTTTTGTTAAAGAAATGGATATACTTAATAGAAGATTAAATGATATCCAAGAATATATTCTAAATTTAACATAATTTTTATGGATAATGCCCTAAAGCCATTATTATTATTATTACTACTACTGCTACTACTACTACTACTACTACTACTACAGCAACATAATAATAATAATAATAATAATAATAAAAAATCTCCAGTAAATATTTTTCAAATTTATTTTTTACATGTATAAACCTTTAAAATCAATTCTAAAATCTTTTTTTTACTTGCCTTTATAAATAAATATAATTGAAGTAAAAAAAATCCCTTAATCATCATTGCTGATAAATCAAAACTTTCTCTTAAATAATAATAATAATAATAGGTTTATTGTATTCTATTTTATGTGACATATGAGTTTTTGGATGCTCTTTTATAGTAGAATTTGTTGCCAAAGCCAATTTCCCAGGAATGAGTGATGGCTTAACTATCTTATTTGTATGTAATGAGATGGCTTAGGGTTTCTAACTTGAATAGTAATAGTGTTTGTTCCTTCGTCTACATCCTGCTTTTGCTTCGTCTTCTCTCTTCTTGTAGAAAGAGACATGCAATTTTTACGAAGCAGAAACAAATGACATTCCTAATGAAATTCTACATTTATTTTTGTTGAAGAGTGAGAAAGGTTGGACTGGCAACTATTTTGAATCAAATAAAAGTAGTTTTGTGGCTAAACATTAGATGAACCTATGAAATTAAAGAGAGAAAGAGAGGTGGGACTATAGGAATATGTACAAGAGAAATAAATTGAACTAATAAAGGACATTCCAAGAAGAGAAGAGTTTTTATTGGTTTGATTTTAATTATTCATAGGATATTCATGACTATAGGCTGTAGAACAGGAATTGAAAGTGCATTTTTTATTGACTTATTTTGCATAAGAAGATTTATTCATCAACTCAAATTTTTCTTAATTTGATTTATAATTGCAAAATATCCAAGCAATTTTTAGTTTTTAATTTAAGAAAAAAAACTTACCTTCAACCAATTTTATCCTGAATTAAAACCAGATCTCCTTCACTAAATTTGTTTATGGTTCATTTCTTTTTTAAAAATTTGGGTTAAACTAAATATATCCCCCCCCCAAAAAAAAAAAAAATGAGTCAAAAAAAAAAAATTACCCCAAAATACTAATACAAGTTTTCCATTTATACTTTTTTTTATTTTTTATACAAAGAATTGAAATTTTGCTTCATTCTATGACTTACTGTTAATAATAAGGAAAATAGTCATAACTGTATCAGTAATAGATATGAGAATTCGGATTGTATATGCTTATATTTTGTTTTATTTATATTAAATGATTCTTGTACTTTGAATACAATCTTAATCTACTTACATTTAGTAAGTTGACACCAAGAGAAATCCAAACACTGAAATTCAAATCTTGTTTCAAAAGAAATCAATTCAAATGTTTTTTTTCTAAATTTTATTTATTTATCATTTCTAAAGCTAAAAAAAAAAACATTTTATATTGCGAATAGAATTACCATTACTAACTAATGTTTAGTTAAGAGTTTAGTTCTAGTCATTTGAAGTGATTATTCATTATGGTTTGGTGTTTGCTGAAGTAACACTTAATGGTTTATATGTAAAACTGGTTGTGTCTGCCAAAAGAATATCAAATTGAAAATGGGGAAATTGTTATTACTTAGAGATTGGGAAATTGTTTAGCTTGTAAGAAAGTAAAAAAGAAGAGAAAGTCATCTCTTGGCAAGATGAATTAAAGAAGAGGCAGAAAGGAAAGAAAATTGAAAACCTAAACAACAAGGAGTAAGAAGGGTTTGGCTTGAGAGCTTTTTAAAAGAAAGCCCAAATCCTGATAGCAGCAGCAGCTGGGGTTAGGGGGTTAGGTGATTGGTCTTGATGAATGAGTCCTTACAAAAACTCCACCCATTGACCATTGTCAGTAATTTCTTCCTTTCTTGCCTCACAACTAGTCATTACATCACCTAGGGTTTTTTTTTTTCAATCTTATGTTTGGGGGGGCTTTCTCCATTCAAGCTCCCCATAAAATAAGCGCTTTGGTATTTAACTTAATTTATTTTATATCAATATTTAATTTTCATTAAAAAAAATGTTATATATGCAGGGATATATGTGACACTAATGTTACATCTGGGCCTGCATTGTTAATGATTGTGAACTATAAAAAATATTGGTAACTCTTCTGTATTAAGGTTTCACTAATATTCAGAACTCAATAGATAATAGATTAAAATAGCTGATAAAGAAAATAAGTTATGTTTTTTTTTTTTGTCTTGTTTTAGAGGCTTTTTCTATTTCAATGTTACAAAGGGTCAATTAATCTTTTTTTTAATTTTTTTTTTTTTTTATGAAATATTAAAAATGTATTTTTCTGTTCCTTTTTGAAATCTATATTCAAAATGACTTTTTCCAATTTTCATTGCCATAAAAAAAAAAGATTTTAATTCTGATTAGGGCAAAAGAATAAATTGTTTTAAACAAATGAATGATAAATAATTTCTTTTTCTTTTAAATTTTGTATTTTTGGTTGTTCACATGGAAACAAACCTGATTGAAATCTTGAATTGGTTTTCTATAGTTATTTTAATTGGAATAGAATTTGTCTGGTTGCCTCAATTGATTCACTAAAAAAATATCATTTGTTTAGAAAAAAAAAAAATCAGACGTTGCAATGATAAAAATGAAAGAAAATTGCTTATTCTAATCTATTTTTTGTTTTTTATTTTATAATTTAATGAGGATTTAATGGTTTTTTTTCTAATTTAGTTTCCATTCTATTTAAGTCTGGTTTCTTGATAATTGGCTTCAATTTCAACTCTTTTTTTTACGCGTTTTATTCAAGAATTCTACCCAAACCTGTTTGTGTTTCCAATTTGAAATAAATAATAAAAAAGAAAAATTTTATTTACTTATTGTAATATTTTGTGATGTTTTTAACTAAGACATTTGTGAAAAGTAATTGTTGATATCAATTGGTTTAATAGGGATTATCTCATTTTTTGAAAGAATATATTTATAGATTTCTTTTTTCTTATATTATTGTAAGTCTATCTATATTGATGGTTTTGTACTTGTTTTCAGAAAACCTACTGAACATATGATAATTATAATAATAAGTAAAGATAAAGAAAACTATCTACTTTACTGATCTTATAAAGAATGATTTTTTCAATGTCTAGTCACTGAGCCATGGAGTTGAAATTATAAAAAAAGAACTGAAATATTTGACCAACCTACCCTGGAATAAAACCTGATCCCTACTAATTGAACTGATTTCTTACAATTGAGGCTACTTTTATGTGATTTTGATCTTGATCCATTCCATTCATAGGAAATAAAAGAAGAAAATCCAATTTCATGTTTTTATTTTTTTAACTGCAACAAAAGTAAACATTTATTAAAACTTGAAGAAACATTCATTTTTCTTTCTTTTTTCCTTTATCAGGATTTCACAGCAGCAAAGATGAATTTTCTTTAGAAACTTTTACAAGCATTAATCATTATGTGGAATATTTTAATTCTTAATTCTATTTAAACAAATCATTAAATGTTTTTTTTTCTGATAGAAAATAAATAAAAAGCCTTATTTTTTTTTTTTTTTATAAAACTGAGGATAAAACAGAAAATAACTCTTTTTCTTTATGATTATTTTATCATCATCATAAAATACTGATGATGGTTCATAAAAAAAACTTAATTTTTCTCAGGATTCATCAATGTATTTTTTAAAACTAATCTTCCTTAGTAACCATACCCAGTAGATTAACCCAGATTCCCTAGAATTATTTACAATTACATTTTCTATAGTTATTTGTTTTTCTTTTTAATTGTTTTAATACATAAAAAGGTTTTGCTGTTATGAATTTTAATTATTGTATGGATAAATAATCATTTAATGCACTTATTTAAAAAGGGGGGCACTGGAAATATTAATATTTTTAGCTGTATTTAATTTTATTTAAACCCTTTCTTTGTTTTAGATAAAATAATAAAATGTCTTTATCTGAAAATTTAGAAAAATATTCTTATGCATCAAATAAAAAGCTTAATACATAATACCAGATTATCATAATATTCATCTTTGTTCTTTAAGAATAATATAAATTTATTTTGAAGAATAAGAATATTTCATAAGAAAGATTCAGGTTTTTTTTTTTAACAAAATCCTACTAATTTTACTTTTTTTTTTTTTGTTGTTGCTGTTTATTGGATTTTCAAGAATGGCTGCATTTCTTGTTTTTCCTTCTTTCAACTGATTTTTTATTTGATATTTAAGAAATGAATCTTTTGGGTTTCCTTTTTGTTTGAGATATCCTTTTAATATGCTTCTGAAAGAGGCTGGGTTATTTTTCTCTTTTATAAAATCTATAACAATTAAAAACCCTTTGTTCTTTTAAAATAGGTTTTAACTTCTGTTAGGTTCTTTAAAGAGGTTCTTCTAAATCAGTAGAACTTATATATATATATATACATACACACACTACACATAAAGGTTGTCAAATAAATTGATAATCATTTTAATATTTTTTTTGTATAGATTAATTAGAATCTCAAACCCAAATGTTTTCATTAGATTTTAAAAGTTGATCAACTATAATAAATTCTGATCAATTTTTTCATTTTTAACCATAAGTTTTCCCTTTTTTTTTTTAAATACTATTTTCCTTATGAAGTGCTTTATATGAAAGAGAAATGTAATGCTACTCCCTTCAATTCTTCTAGCTTTTGAAGTTTGGCAGATTTTCTTCTTAGAACTTTTTGTTTTTTCAACTAAAAACCTTTTATTTTGAAATGTAAAAAAAGATCTAAGCTGAAGCGAATACTTATCAGTCAAATAAACATTGGGCTTCATTTTTTTACATTTTAAAGTCAACCTCATCCACTTTTTTGTTTTCCACTTAAATCTTTGGATTTCAAAAGTCAGGTTAAATGTTCTTGATTGAGTTTAAAATATCTGAAAGATTCTGTTTTAAGATCTCTTTTCAACTCCTCCTTATTTCATTGATTGGGGAGAGAGAGAGAGAGAGAGATGAAAAAAAAATCAAGTAAATAACACTTTTGCTTGTTACAAAGACATCAAGTTAGCTTTCCTTGTTGTGTTCTGTCATTTAAGAAGCATTTCAATTCCATCAGTAAATTGTTGTTGTTACAAATTGAAAAAAAAACTTTCATCTACTTATCAATGATTAGAAAGAAGAAAAAAAAAAGCTGATGATAAGACTAGGTTACAAAAGAAATTTAGAATTTTTGTTTCTCATTTTTTTTCTTCTGTAAAACAGAAGAAAGAAAATAAAAAAAATTAACTCCTTCCCTCTTGATGTGTTTGGTTTTTATCTTAAGTTTTACTTTTTTCTTTCACAACAAATTTGTTGCTCTTTGTCTTCCAACATTCTGTTTAGATTAACATATCAAAATAAATATGCAAATTTTCTAGCCTTTCTAATTATTTCCGCATGTCTTAATGTTTTCCAATTATTTTCATTGACTAACCAACAAAGCCAGTTTTGCCCAAGGCTAAAGACCTAAAATCAAAAAAACAAAACTGTTAGTGCTTTGTGCATTTGAAAACAATTTGTGTAATTGATGTGTAATTTAAAAGCCTAAATGGAAAGAAAGTATTACTCAATTATTGTAGAAAGGTTATTTCAGCCTAAAGAACAACTAATTGAAGTTAAAACAAGATTCTTCTTTAATTAGATCATTATAAACAGGTAATGGCAATTCTAATTGTTCTTTATGGCATTCAGTTGAGCTTCATTATGTTTAAATTGAAATTGCTCCACTGGCTCAAAAAATCTTTCATTTTTATGAACTTATAGTCCTTAACAAAAATAAGGCATACCCACACTATTTGTAGGGGGAGATTCTTCAATGGATCGGGTTAGGGTTTTGGTGTAGATTTTGAAATCATACCATCCACACTTTCAGAGTGGGTCAATAACAAATATATTTCACTTATTGCAAAGTAGAGTGCTAAATGTAAATTTACAAATAAAGCAATTACCTATATATATATATATATATATATATGTGTGTGCATGTGAATTTTTCTTATTACTATATAGCATTTTCTTTTTCCAAGGAAAATAAAATAGTTTATATAATTTAGTGCCTAATAGAATTTTTCTTATGCCACAACCAATGAATAATTGTTCCTTCCCTAAAAGATAGAAAATACTTTTTTTCTTTCTTAAGGAGGAAGTAGATGTTACATAGGTATTTGTAGCGTACAAATATCTTGTGCACAATTGCACAAGCAACTAAGAAGAATTTTTCTTCTTCTTTGGATAGAAGAGAAAAAAATCAATATAGGAATTAATAAATATACCATTTTGGTTGGGATTGAACACACATGTATAGTGCTCATTAGAAGATTCTTTCTCTAACATGTAGAAATGTGTGCTTGTGGTGCAGGTGTGTGTGTGTGTTTCTTTTCTGATTTGAAATTCATTCAGGGTAACAAGCTGTTAGTAAAATATAATAATTAAGAAATGATTAAACCTAATTTAAAAAAGCCCAAACTTCCTGGAGGTTTTGATATTTCTACCTGGGTTTATATGAGCTTGGAAATAAGAGACTGCTTATAGGTGCCTTGTAATCTTTTTTTTATTTGACTGTTTTGTTGATTTAGAGGTGACAGCTCTAGCTGTTTTTATTCTTCCCCACTCCCTCTCATTCATAGACCTTTTCTCTCTCTTTATTCTACTTTTAGTTTCTTTTTCTTTCTACATATATTGTTTTCTTTATATTATTTACATAGACATAAATCATTCCTTTATTTAATTTACATATTTATATAATCTGCTGCTGCTTCATTTTAATTTCTTTTACTGAATATTAGAAAAGAAAGTTATTTTACATATTTTATAACATGCAATTACCTCTTTCCCTAAAACACTGAAGAAAATAAATTTGTCAAATATCCATTTATTTTTTATTTCTTTATTTTGTACATCATAAGATTTTAATTTCTCTAAAAGAATTTTATTGGTAAAATCTGAAGTTGTCTGCAAGTTGTTAGACAAACAAGCAAGAACAAAAAATTCCATAATCCAATTGTTTGCAACCACCTTTTTATTTGTTAGAATACAAATGGATATTATAATAATAATAATAATAATAATATGGGTTTTGAAAGTGAATTGTGGACTTGCAAGCATTTTCTCTTTTCTTCTTCTTCATTTTGAACGTCCATGGTGTTTTAATAATTCTAATAAACAATGAGGCTTTCTGGTTGTCAAGTAAATGATGATGCAAGGTAGCCGTATTAAGAAGGAAGTGAATCAATTGGCTAGTCCACTTCCATGGAACTTGCCAACGAGGCGGCGGCGGCAGAGGAAGGGGGGGGGCACAATGTGCAAAGCGAAAGAATTGTTGTTGTTTAAGGGAATGTGTGCTTGGTAGCCATACATAGTTCCTCTTTCTCTCTCCTACCATTATTTCTATTTACTTATATTATTGAGTTTAAATAATTGGGGTAATATCCTTCCTTGTTATGAAATTCTTCTAGGTTATTTTTCCTTTTTTTTTTTTGTTTTAATATAACAATCATAATTTTGTATTTCAACATTTGAAAAAATGTAAAAAAAAAAAAAAAAGAAAAAACCATTACAATTCTTAAAATTCCTAGATTATAACTAAGCTACAATAGGTTGTGTGTGTGTGTGTAGAAGCACAAATATGAATTTATATATTGTTCAACTATTTATTAATCCTGAATTTCAAACTACTATCAAATGTTTGAATTATTTAATAATAAATTTGTTTATTTAAAAACCCTTTTTTTTTTCAAATATACACAAAATATATATATTCTAAAGATATAGTTGAGTCAAAATTTTAAATTGAGAAATATAACCAATTTTTGCAACTATTCTAAATAAATTCAAAATTGTTAAGGTTCATTTTAGACAAAAAAAATCTTGGTCTTCAAATGAAGCAATTTTTGCAACAGTTTTTTAAATTGATTGAATAAAGTTAATTTAGATTTCATGATATTCTGTCTTTAATACTTGAGTATTAAGCAAGTTCACAATATAACAACTACTTCTAAAATACTAAATGGTAAATTGTCTTTTTCATCCACTTAGTACCTAGTGGACTAAATAAAAACTAAAATATCTATCAAGTAAAGCTGCCAATTAATGAAATCAACAAAAGCAATAATTATATATATATATATATATATATATATATATACATATACATACATATACAGGGGTTAGACAAAATAATGGAAACACCTTGACATTTCTAAAATCTGATAGACCGGCCATTTTCATTTTTTTTCTAATAAAAAATATCTAAACTAAAAAAGATAAATTGAACCAATTAATTAAGGATAACAATTAACAGAAATAAGAAAAAAAAAAAGATTTTTATAATTCATTTTCAATTATTATAAGTGGTTTAAATTACATGCTTAATTTACAGGTGTTTCCATTATTTTGTCCAACCCCTGTATAAATACCTATAAAAATGTGTGTGTGTGTGTGTGTGTGTGTGTGTGTGTGTGTATACCTATATTATGCATATCAACACCAGAGGGTGTTATTATAGACCAATACTATCAATACTTATTCAGGGTAAAGAGTTTCCTTTTGCAAAGTGAGATGAACAGAAGTACAGTTAACCTACACCCAGGGTAGAGTGAGGGGATTTGAAACTTTCCCCAAGGACATTAAATCAAAGGCATACAAAATGGACAAACTGGGAATTGAATTCCTGAATTCACAATTCTAAAGTAAAAGCATTTAAATTGCATTAATTTAGAAGATTTCCTAAAAAAAGTTTAGTGAAAAATCCAGTTTTAATACTTTTTAAATAATAATTTTATTGTGGACTTTTCCAAAACATTTCAGCCAAGTTCACTTCAGGTCGTCTTCAGGTAATCAACTGTGACTTCAGATAGGAATGCTGAGTCTTATCACCGTGTCTCTCTCTACTAATCACTGCTTTCCATTGTTGTCTCTCAAACCACGTTTTTGACCAAGTAATCCCTCTAGTCACCTAGGGGTTTTGATGGACAACTAGGGAAGGCAGCAATTACTGAGGGTGTGGTTACACAGTAATCCTAAGTTGTGGTTAATCACCTTAAGTTGCCTAAAACGTAGGGAGAAAAAAAAAACTATCAAGGCGAGGGCTTAAAGTCCACAAACACAAATTATTAATGGTCAGCCAGGAAGTTTGATGGATAACGATGGAAGGCAGTGATTACTGGGAACACAGTGACAAGACTCAGCATTTCTTAAGACAAGGTTAATCACCTAAAGTTGGCCAAAACCTAGTGAAGAAGAAAAAAAAAAAAAAAAAAAAAAATAACAAAGGCTAAGGGCTTAAAGTACACAAACACAAATAAATACTAAGT
>JAUZSX010298747.1:0-13299 GCA_034780655.1 Idiosepius hallami | reverse complement strand
CGTCTGCTTGAAGCGCTCTAAATAGGGCAAATTCATCTGAAATGCGAAAGACCCTGCAGAGCATGTATCAACAGCCTAATTTAATAGTAATTAAGGTTAAGTGAACTTTGCAGTGAGTGCACTTTGCAGCGTCAGGGCGTAGCATCGAGCAGCGACATAGACACCACAAACACCACTACAGTCCAGAGTGAGTGTCATTACCATTTACATGGATGGACAAAAAGACAATATTTCATTTGGGTTAAATTACTTAATAAATATTATTCACAAATACAATATGAAACCTAGAAGTAGCTCAAAATAATAAAAAGAAAATAGCCATATTTAATTTCAAATCTCAATGTCACAGTGTAAAAAACTGAAAGAAAGTTTAAAACGACATTGTTATGAAATTGTAATAAAGTTGAGGTGACATCTCAGTTTGAGTTTCACACTTTATTATCAAGTTTTCTGTAGGATTTATTTTTAATTTGTCACGATCCAAGCAAGTGGATGATGGATGATGGATAGGTGGAAGAAGGTGCAAGTAGGCTTTGGTTGTTGCGGATTATGAAGATGAGGTGACGTTTTACGTTCGTAAAGAAATAAAATATCAAGTTTTAGAGTTAGATACTTTTGATAATATCAATAATTAAGGCTAAGTCTTTTTTTTCTGATAGGAAAAAAGGTTTGACACTAAAAATAAATAAACACTTCCAGCGAAAATCCATCGATTACAAGAAAATTTATAACTATAAATAACTTTAGAGGCAAATCATTTCCTCAAAAATTGTTTCAAATTCAATAAGATTAATAAAAAATAAAGTAAGGGGAATGAAAGAGAGTCCTAAATACAACACAATACAATAATGCAATGGAGGAAGTGCGTATAAGTGGAGTGTAATAAAATGCGAATGCGTTAGCCTTGAAGTTGTGGTACTTGGTGGTTGGTGCTGGTGCTATGAATGAGAGTGCACTCACTACTGACTGACTGCACTCTGCATTCCATTGAGTGCATATTAATTTATTGCATTTTTCCCCCCTTAAAAAAGACAATTTAACTTACTCTTTCGTATCTTATCCGTTCTTGGGCCTTCTCCAACTTTTCGTTTTCCAATCTACTAATCGTGTAACGAAGGTCCCCAATTTCAGTATTCTCTTGTTCATATCGGAAAGCCAGAGCTTCCAACAACTCCAAGGATCGAACCACTTTGTGCATGAGACCCGTAACGGCCTCTGAGCCATAACAGTCAATGAGCTTTTCCAATTCCTTCCCGATTCCGGACGCCTGGTCGTAGACCTCAGTCACCGAGATGACGAATCCACCGCCACCCATATCGTTTTCTCCTGTAATCAAAACTTGTTCGTCAGTCATTCTGAGTCTTCGAATCGTTTCTATACAAGAGGAATCCATGTGTTATCAAACTGACTTTTTGGGGGGTTGACAAAGAGGGTGTCCGTCCTCCACTTCACTACTCTATAAAAGAGTCGTGGGGAGCCGGGTGAATTGCTATACAGTTTACAGTTACTTCTTTATGGGCTTTGTTCTTATAAAAAAAATACTAGACATACAAGAAAAATGCTGCTACTGAAAAAAACCTCGTTACTTGAAATGTGGAAGAGAACTCTTTACTCTCTCTCTCTCCTACCACTTTACTAAACCAACTAATACTTCTACCCTCTTTATAATCTATACTTATACTAACACTCTTTCGCTTTCCTACCTCCCCCTCTTACACACTCAACATTTATAAAAATAAAACTTTTTTTGATTACAGAGGCCTCAAATGACATATAATACTGAATATTCCACTGTATAAATACTTGTTCACTTTAATAATGTATTGTACAATTACCTTAGCTCGTATTATCATATTGTAAAACTATACATCTATAAAACGCTTTTTCGCATTTTGTTTGTTGCTAAAAAAAACGTTTATCTACGAATAAATTGGTATTTGATAAATTTGACAAAACAAAAAAATCCAGCAGCATTAAATAAATACCAGGAATGTTAACAAGCCCAACAAAAATTACTTCTAGTGTTATTCGCCTATTCTATTCTACAAATATTATTAGTAAATTTACTCGATTTATTAGACTAATATGTGTTGGAAAAGCTGTCTAAACGCATATGTCATTAAGGTGTTCCGTAACTGAAAAAGTTTAATGTTTGATAATAACTTTGTAAGGGTCATGTGATTCTACACAATAAATGTGCGTCACTTCCGGTTATTAGTACTATTATTGTTTATTAAGCTTTAGTTATCTGCTTCATCTTTATATATAAAATAACTCTTTTTCTTCAATGTCAAAAAGTTATTCAATGAAAGAAAGATACTTTTATATAACAGTATTAAAATTTACAATTATTTTAAGTAATTTTTAAAATTATTTTTATTTTCTTTTACCAACCCAAAAGAAAAAAAAAACATGGAATTCCGAGTGACGCCTTCTCCTGCTGACGCCATTTTTTAACTTTCTTTTTTCTTGTATTTAACTTAAACAAACAGGAATATATTAGCCTAAAACTATCACTAGACACCGTCCGACAAAACATGAAAATCAATAGTCAATTTCATATTCATAATGAATTTAGGATTTTGTTGTTAATTCTACTATATCGTGGCCTTTCTAGCATTTTGTCGTCTGCTTGCTTCCATTGCGTAAGAATTGAATAAATTTTTAACTTTTTGTAAGAGTTTTTATTAAATAAAAATATGAAATATCTCTTGAATTCTGGCTTATAAGTGATTAAAACTTTTAAAGAGGTATCATATATCTGGCTTGATAAATCAAAGTTGATTTTTTGCTATTTTTTCATCTCGAGACTGGTTCGCGGTTTTTCAATCCGAGTCTTCTCTCCTCCTGTGGTCACTGGTAGTGGTCTGGTCCAGTGGTCCTGGTCCACTGCTCAGTCAGTCTCAGACTACCTTCTGCAACTCAACTCAACTTTCAAGAAATTTGTTTTACAAACGTGTACAAAATAAAACGTATACAAAATAAAAAATCACTTTAAGACTCTAAAGGGCCGATAAAAAGAGGGCACTGAAATTTCGACCCTTATATGGTCCTAAAAGCTCTGAGTGACTAGTTAGTAATTTTGCTCAGTCCAAAGGTTAAGGCCGAAATATTGCAAGGGTCATCTTTTACGTTAAATTAACAGGGCCGATATATCAGCTCTTTAGGGTTTAAAGATGTTAAGGAACTGAAATAAGCTTCAAGAGTCATTCTAAAACACACTGACATTTTAAATCAACCAAAAATACATTTGATTAAAATAATGCACAGTTTAAACCTCTTTAAAGAAATGAAAAGAATGGGGAGAGATTTGAATGAATTTAAGGGAAAAAAGAAAGTTCGCTGTGTATTTTTTCTTTTCTTTTGTTTTCTGAAAGTAAATTCCAATACATAAAAATGAAGGGGTGACAGAAAGACTTTCTGTCACCCCTTCATTTTTATGTATTGGAATTTACTTTCAGAAAAGAAAAGAAAAAAATACATTCAATGAGTTTGCAAATGTGAATTTTTCACATACGGGTACCCTTTTTATGGCTTTATTTATTTATTTATTTATTTTTTTTTTTTTTGGTTGAAGTCTGCAGTAGGTTGTGATGATGTGCAAGTTGCCTTTTTTAGGGTAAGGGGGCCGCAAGGCGCATTTGCTTCGAAGCCGCTATGTGGCTAAGCACGGCACTGCTTACAAAAGAAAAAATGATGACTCATTAGAAAGAAACAATTTGTGAATAATGCAAGTTAATTTTTGTGTCGTTGATATTGGCTAATATACCTAAAAATAGCAGCCTTATTGTTGTGGAGAGAAGATATGGCTTTAGCTACCCCTTGGATGGTTGGTTTTTCATCTAATTTATTTAGGGTTGGGAAGGGATATTGATTGACAGAATGACCTGGTGACATATATTGCTGTAACCATTATATAAATCAGTGTACTGTTCAATCCATTGATTTAATTTCTCAGAGTTATCCTTGATTGCCGTTCCATCTTTATGCTGAAAGATACTGAGTCGTTGCTAGGAAGGCCCTATTTTTGCTAAATAGATATTATTTATTTTAGATATTATTTTTCTCATTATTTTTTCTTAATATTTTATTGCTTTATCACTTTCATTCTTATTAATAAGGCCTCAAATGAATTGTGTTTTTTATAGTAAAACCAAATGAATAGTGTTTTTATAGTAGAATTAATTCATATGTCTTTGAATTCCTTACAAATCATAAAATATTGCTATCAATTCTGCTTTCAAACGCTGTGCAAGGGAAACAACTCTTGTCAATTTTTTTAGAAGTTCAGTTTAACCAAATTAGAAGTTTACATTATTATGTGCCTCCGTCTGAATTAGTCGCACACAAAATCAATGTACAATTGAAAACTTAAACAAAAGATATAAAAAAACAATATTTTAATCTTATAGATAAATTATTTAGAATATTTAAAAAATTTCCATTAAGAATATCTAATGTGTTTTGAAACAGAATTTTAAAAATATTTTTTAATAACAAATTTTATATAATGACATTCTTCCTAACTATACTAAATTTAAAGAATATTTAAATAGATCCATTTAAATATATTCATTTTTACTTCTAGAATTCAGAATATTGTCTTCTTATGTATTATTATTACTTGTACAACAGTATGATCAACCCTTCTTCTGGTAACAAGGTTTTCCAGTAGAATTTTCTTAACCAAAACTACACAATTTTCTACAATACGAAATAAGAAGTATATTTATTATGCAAAGTAATGTCCCTATTTTTGTTAAATTGACTACGTTTCGGTCAATTCAAATCATTCATCACTAAACATCATAAAACCATAACGACCAGTGTTATGCAGAAATTGAAGGGAAATAACTTTTAAAAAGCAAAGTTGTCTACCCTTGGTTTTGTGAACGAACTTGACAAAATGGACGACTTGCATTATTCACAAATTTTTTCTTAGTAATAATCATTTTTTCTATTGTAAGCAGTACCGTGCTTGGCCACATAGCAGAATGCTATGCGCCTTGCTGTCTCTTTACCCTAAAAAAGCAACTTGCACATCTACGAGATACTGCAGACTTCGATCAATGTCAATATACATACAAACATACATAGCGACAGAGATTGATATGTGTATTTCATCATAAGTGTGATAATGATTTTGTTTATTTAATCTTAATAATTAATCATTTTGATAATTTTTGCACTATAAAAGATCTGTAAAACCAAGGAGCCTTGTGACCCCTAGGCAGCTTGCAGTCCCCCTGTAGTTGCGGGGTCTGCGGCGGTGGTGGGTGCGGTGGGGTGCTGTGCTGGAGGAGCATGGCCATGGCCCTGATTGTAAGTAAATATTTTCATGCCCATAAGAAGTGTTTTCTGGCAATTCTCATAACCAGTAGCATGACATCTATTATAAAACAGAAATAAATATCTTATGCGATTTCCACGCAAACCAATCTGAGGCTCTAACACACAAGTTAAAAAAATAAAATAAAATTTGTCTCTTTTCCTACCAACAGAATTGGGAGTTAGTCATGGTGGTCACTCGTAGTCGAGTATGACTGTCTTCCGTCTTGGTTCTGTAGGTCCTTTCGGGAAGACACCTGTGCGTGCATGATGTCACCACTTTGGCAGAGGAGGAGGACCTGGTTCCAATGGCATGGAGATAACCACTACGACTGGAGGCCATCCTCTGTTTCTGCAGCCTTCATCCGCCTTCAGTGTCATATCATCCACCACATCTGCCGTTGGAGTTTTGTTTAACCCATAGCTGGAGGGAAGATAGGGCTTCATACTTTTCCCAGGGGTATTAGTCGATATGTTAACGCTGACGGAACAACTTGGATTTGAACCCACGTAGTAGTAGTACGGTTCCGAAGTTCGATTGTCTATCCACTGGGCCACGTCGACTGTCTAGAATTGGGAGTACTTACTTGACCAAGCAAAAAAGAGGAACCACCAACACTAGGCATGACAGGACATTTGAATATTTTTTTTTACCTCACCGATCATTGAAGCCAAAATTATTTATCAAAAATATATTTACTTAAAAGAATGAGAACATTTAAAAGTGAATTTATTTATTTATACATAATGCAATCGCTGTTTTAAACAAAGGGGGGTTTAACAATTTTCCGACATGTCCTGTCATACCTAAAGCATGGTACTGCCTGTAACCAAGGCCATGTTTAGCTCCCCCCCCCTGCAGTTGCATGGGGGCTTCAAGCTGACTAGGGGCCACAAGACTCCTTAGTTTGCAGATCTTTCGTGATTAAAAAAATTACCAAAATAATTGATAATTAGTATTAACTTCAAACGGTTTAGATTAAAGAGCTTCCCATTCAACTGGTATGTGATGTTTATGCCAGTATCACAGTCTTTGAAGGCATCTAATAACGTTGGCGAGAACATCATACTGAATAGTGTTGGAGCTATTACACAACCCTGCTTGATCCCATTCGTAACTGGAAAGGCCTCAGAGGGTTCCCCATCATGTAGGATTCTGGCAGTCATTCCATCATGAAACTGTCGTACCATTCTCAGGGCAGCCAAACTTTCTCATAGTTTTCCAAAGTCCTTCACGACTAACGGTGTCGAAGGCGATAATAAAAATAATAATAATAATAATAATAATAATTAACTAAAAAAAAATCATTATTCCTACTTGTATGTTAAATTTTATATCTATCAACAGCTGTTTCTCTCTTTTCTTCTTTCTAAGAAGGCTTTACTGTATTTTCCCTTTGAACCCTGACTTATTAAAATTATCAAAAAGTCACTCAGAGCCGTTATATTAGAGGAACATATCAAAGCCAAAATATTGGTGTGTCTTTTTTTGCCTTATGTTGTCAGGGATGATATATCACCCTCTTAGGTTTCAAAGGAATAATGGTGTGCAAAAGTTGCATTTTACCCTTCATTTAGATGAGTTAATCTCCCAAGTTAATGAGTCCCATCTGCCAGGGACAATTTGAGGTAGGTTGAGACCAACGACATTATGTTGTTGGTCTCGGGTAGGTAAATGCAATGGTTTGGGCCGGGATTTAAACTCGTGTAATATGATTCAAGAGTTCAGCCTTTTACCAATGCTCCATTTGGCCTAGTGGGTAGGCAGTCAGACTTCAGAATTGTAGTATGTGAGTTCAATTCCCAGTCATTCATATGCATTCATAATTGGAACAATACCCTTAGGTAAGGTATGAATCCCCACATGGCTTAAATAGTGAACATTGTGTTGTTAAAAATAACTATATAAATATACATACCTCTTGGAAAGGTATAAATCCCCACATTCCCTCCAGCTATGGATTAAATAGTGCAACTTGTGTAATTAACAAACTATGTGAGTATAAAAATAACGTTTATCAAAAGTAATTGTCCTCGGCATTAAAATGACCAGAAAAGGTTGATATGCAGTTAAACACATAAACAAACAGAAGCATTAAATGACCTAAAAAGGTTGATATGCCCTAAAAATAAACCATGAAACCAATGCTGAAGGGTTTTATTATTTGATTCACAGGTCAACACAATATTTTTCGCAGGCAAAGTAAGACTGGTTTCTGGGGTTTTCAAGGGCGCTGAATCCGAATCTGACATTAGTTTTTTCAAATTGGCTCTAGTTTTTAGATATCACAGGGGGGTCGTTTGTCTGAAATCACCCATTCGCGACCATAGCTAAACGTACAAAAAACGGCTAAATAGTGCATAAATGTCAGATATTGATTTTTATGATTATCTTAAACCACAAAGACAGTGTAAAATCTCAATCTAACAAGTTAAGTTAGATATAACATCATTTCATTTATCCTATAACTGAACACTTTTCATAGATTTCGAGGATATACAAAAAAATTTGCTAAAAATTTGCTGAATTTTAATTCTCCAAGTGAAAAAAAACATTAATTTTCATCCAGTATTTTCATTAGTTTTATTTTTCTAATTTTTATTTTTTTTTAAATCTCCATTTTTTTAGATGATTCTTTATAAAATTTACTTTTCAATATTAAACAAATTTATTCATTTTTTTAAAATACAATATTGTCTGAACACAGCTTTTGCTGAGAGGAAGCAAAAAAATCTGTTAATTAGACACAGATTAAAGTATTGAGAGAATCTTTAAGTTTTAAACCTCTTGTGGTTAATTGTTGCTATAATTTATTTTAAAAACATTGTGTATTTAAAGTTCATTCTTAACCATAAATTAAAATATACAACATTCAAAGTCTTATTAAACAGTTTTTTTGCTTAACTTTCCATCAACCATTACAGCCAGTGGTGCGTTAGGCAGTAAATTTGTTTTTTTTACTGTTTCCATAGCATATATTTTTTATGAGAAAGAGTTGCTAGCACTTTGCTCAACTCGGAGGACCTTTTTGTGGGCTTTTGAAATCAGTGTTGCCCTTCACCTAAATAAGCTACTCTCCTGAGTTAACAAGTCCCATCTGTTGGAGGTGGGTAAAGATAGATTCAATGGTTTTTGACTAGGATTTGAACTCACGTAATATGATTCCATAGTGTGAGCTTTTACCAATGCTCCACCTCACTGCTCTTTTGCTTGACTTTAAACATCATAAAATGTCCAGAAAATAGATTTGAAACCATTCCAAAATGGAAGCAAATGGATGCCAAAATATTGAGATAAAATATTTACTTGATTGACTGTAAAATAGAAAAAAAATATAGGATGCAAAATATGTCGTTTAACTATTATTTTTTTAGAATTCTTGATTTTTTACAATTTCTTAATTTTCCAGAAAATCAAGTTAAATGATCAAAATAAAAAAAAATTGATAAGTAATTTTTGTTATAAATTTTAGCATTTTTTTTTCTTATTATTTTGTATTTATTCACACCAAAATCAATTTTTCTAGAAAAAAAAAAAGATTTATTGATTAAATCTTTTCTGCCTATTTTCATTGATTTGAATTAACTGTAAAAACAATTTCTATTCTTTAAATGATTAAATGGAATTCATTCATTCATTCCAAATCTTTTCTTCCACTTCAATTCACTTCTCTTTCCAAAATGACACACTCACTAAGAAGAGAGTTAATCACTCACTAAAAAGAGAGTTAATCACTTTTGTGGATTTGTTTTTCTTTTTTATCAAAGTTGTTGGATTTCTTAATAGAAGAATGAAATTAAATCTTAATTTATCATTTTAGATCGAAGATTGTGTCATCTCCATAGATTGTTGATAAATTGGACTCCTTTGTGTTGCTGATGTTTCTAGCCATCGGCAAAACATTCTAGTTCATCCTTTTGATTTTATCTAACAAAACAAATGTCTATCTTGGTCTACAGGCTTCAGAGAACAGCTTTAAGGAATCAGGCAAGGAAATTATTTTAAAAAATGGAGATCTTTTTTTTTCTTTTTCTTTTTTTGATGTCTGGAACCATCAAAAATAGTTTGCAATATGAGTTTATTATCTATGATTTCATCTGGTTCCTTAAGGGCATCAAACGTGAAGCACTGGTTAACCTTGGACTCTAAAAATGTGAGTTCAAATCCCAGTCAAAACAGTCACATTCACTTTATATTGTCTTGAGCATTTATTCAACATATAAATCAATCAGACTGTATATTTTATTTTCAATAATATTTGTTTATTGGACAAAGTTTTCTTTTATATGATATTTACTTGGTAAGCACCAACCCAAGTTTGGCACAAGGCCATTTTACGTACTCATACCCAAGCTTTTTACATTGGATGTTACCCTTCACCTGAATGAGCTGCTCTCCCGAGTTAACGAGCCCCATCTGCCCGAGACTGCTAAAGAGAAAGTAATGGTTTTGACTGGGATTTGAACTCGCGTGATACGATTCCAGAACCCAAGCTTTTACCAATGCTTCACCGCTGCCGTCGACTCTGGATGTATATATATATATTTGCATATGAATGTATATATAGTCAAAGGCTACAGTATGTTTGGGGAAGGGGAAACTGGCTTTTTTGTAATGCAAAAAGTTACCAAAATAATTTATTGTAAGGATCAATTAGAAAATCATTATCACACTTGAAATATACATCTGTCGATCCATCTAACTTTCTACCTATTTCAAAGGCTCTAGAATGTTGAGAGAGGGCAACTTTTAGGGTAAAGGAACCGCAAGGCTCAGTCTGCATCAGGGCCGCTATGTGGCTAAGCACGGCACTGATGGCAAGTCTATTTATACTGTTTCATTTTGTGCTCAAGACGTTGAGCTCCTGTAGATAGTTAAGTAGATATTACATTTATCTTAAGATTTAATAAAACACTATATTGTCTGATAATGTAATGAAATAGATTAGATATTCATTTGCAGTCTATTTTTTTTTTATCTTTTTTATTTTATTTATTTTCAGCTTATTCAAGGATTCACAAATTTGTTTACTTCATAAAAATGTTCATTCATTTAGAAAAAATAGTTTCATTTCTGAAAGTTAAATGTTTTTCGTTTTTTTCCATTGTATTATTATTATTATTATTATTATTTTTATTATTATTTCTTTAAAGAAAACCTGAAATCTGATTCATTATAGAAAAATAGATGTAAAAAAAATGTGTATAAATTTATGATTTTGCTGTAGTATAAATTCATCATTTATCTTTTTTTTTAAAAAAACTAAAAGAAAGAATAAATTTTAATATTGTAATTATTGAGTGAAATTTCTAGTCTGACTCTTAAAGGAGATCTTTTTGGGATTTATTTTTATAGAAAGTGTTTTGAGAATAATTTTTAAGAAAGTAAAAGTGTAAAATAGATAAAAATATTATAAGAAAGCATTTATGTACAAATGTTAGATTTGTACATCCTGAGCCAACACTCACTGATTGTTATTCCCACATTATATTTTCGTTTTATTTTTTATTTTTCAATATGATTTGCAGAGAATATTGATCTTTTTTTCCCCAAATTTTTCTAATATTTCTTGTTATTATAATTCGTTTTTTTTTTTTTCACTTTTTTCACATCTTATTTTCTCTATTTATTTTTTTTCTCTATTTTTTAAAATTTTTTGGCATTTTATCTCTATTTGCTTCCATTGTTACTTTCTATTTACTTTTTCTATTCTTTTCAAATTTAATGGCCTGTCTCTCCCTAAACATTTGCACAAAACATCAATTTTTGGATTTTTTAACAACCATTTAACATATGAATAAAAATCTTGCCAAAACATAGCATTTATTTTTTTTTTGCAAAATAGAAATGTGGAAAAAAAATTAGAAATGGAAATCTAGACTTTTACCCACTATGACAAATATCATTTCCTTTTAATTATTGTTAATTAAATTTAACTATTTTTTAATTAATACTTTTTAATTAAAAAAAGTCTCTTTGATCCACTTTTGTTTATGCCTCAACAAATGATTTGAAAGTAATAAACAAACAATCTCACCATAAACTGTTTATATAAGTTCATTTCAACCTTTTTATTAGGGCGGAACCCAACGCAAACATTCCTCTGGCTTGAAGAACCCCTATGCAATAATTTGTCTTATGTGAAAAAAAAAAAACAGCATCTTATTTTTAAAATGCAATAAAAAAACATTTTCAAAGTATTGTAAATGTGAGCAGAATTATATAAAACAAGTTTGTATAGTAAGTATATATAAAAATTATATATATAGAATCAAGCCATATAGTGGCAGGACTAATTGATTTTTCAAACATATAGAGTTTAATTATGTAAAATTTAGCCTGTTTAATCAATAAAACTTAAACTTCTAAAAACTACACATAAAATAATAAAATAGATTTTCGAAATCAAATTTAACATGTTGTTTATTTTTGTGTTGTTCTAAATTAGAAATTTCGAAATTGCAAAATCCATGGAAACCCAGTTGAAAACCACTGGTTTATATGCTGTGATTCTATCTGCAGGGTACAAATACTGGAATTTTCTATTGGATAACAAATTTTGTTATTCAATTCCAGAATGAAAATCTCAGTTGTACTTAGGTTATGTTGTCCCTTCATGAAACAACAGGAGAGGAACACAGCAATATTGGCACGCGCACACACACACACACCTGTCCACATACACTTGCATGTACAAACACTGATTTACTTTCACTCGTTGGCGGTCAACGTGGCCCAGTGGATAGGCAAGCGGACTTTAGAACAGTAATACGCAGGTTCGAATCCAAGTTGTTCCATCTATGTTGATATGTTGACTAATACCCTTGGAAAAGATATGAATCCCTTCCCTCCAGCTATGGATTAAATAGTACAAAAAAACTGTGTAAATAACGTTTGTCATAAGTAATTGTTCTCGGCATTAAAATGACCTCAAAAGGTTGATATGCCATTAAACACAAAACAAATTAAACCAAACTTTCATTTGTAACATTGCAATTGCATTGTCTTTTTTTTTTTTTTGGCTCTGAGTTACTTCAGTTAAACAACACTTTTGAAATTACAATATGTGATTGGTCACTTAATTTAAATACTTTCATTCTAACTACCTCGTGACTTGACGATAATCTTTTTCTAAAACCTTTCACAAAAACAGGATTCAATTTTCTTTCATTCTGTCTATAATTGGGTCGCTTCAGTTTACTGTTGAAAAAGAAACTGGCCTTCGTCTTTCTTTCTTAGACATCCTTTTATACTAGACAAACTTTTGTGTTGAGTTTTAGACTGGTTTTAGACTCAGTAGGTCCCTTGTCATAAGATGCATCAGCTTAACCTTATAGAAATTTCACTTAGAGAGAACTTAAGATTTCTTCATGAGTAGATAGATTTTGTCTTTTATCTATAATTAGGAAAACATCCTTAGACTTTTCAATCTAAATAGCCACAAAATAAAGATATCAAATGAAATAAGTGTTGTGGCCTTATTCTTAAGAGGTTCACAATATCGAATAGGAGAGTCTGTAAAGTCATGTCAACGGTTAGGCTGGCATTGAATCTCTGACAAAAGAGTCTAAAATGGCCGCTGTCCACAGAGATGGGAGAGTCGATGTGAAGACAGGAATAGGGGTGTTAGTCACCCCAGAACAATAAGAAAGCCTATTAGATCTAGGATTATTATTTTTTTTTTTGTAACTTCCACCAAAGACTCTTAAGGAGTAATTTTGACCTTTGGATATCCTTCTTTGCCATGGATGGATAGAAAAATAAGAAAAGAAGTGAATGAAATCAGTATTTAAAGAGATACCATAATAACAATATATACATAAAAGCAGCAGCAGTAAACCATACTCTACAAGTTCACAGAAGTTAAGCAACATCGAGCCTGGTCAGTAGTTTGATGGGTGACCATTTAAGTATACCAGGTACTGTACAAGGTCAAGTAACAAACCTGCGCGTGGTGCTCCTGCTACTCC
>JAUZSX010298736.1:2500-13301 GCA_034780655.1 Idiosepius hallami | reverse complement strand
GTGTAGTGAGTTCAATCTCGCCCGAGGCCGCAAGATGATGATCATGAGACACAGAGATCCCTGAGGAAAATCTTTTACGAGCTATGAAAGATAGGGAATACTGGAAAGGTGTAGTGAGTTCAATCTCGCCCGAGGCCGCAAGATGATGATCATGAGACACAGAGATCCCTGAGGAAAATCTTTTAGGAGCTATGAAAGATAGGGAATACTGGAATGGTGTAGTGAGTTCAATCTCGACAAGATGATGATGAGGGAAGGTCTGTGAGATGTAATTTATTTTAAAAATCATTTATAGATATTAATTACAAATCTACAGGGGTGTGGGGCAGTCAATGTGACCCAGTGGATAGACAGTTTGGCTTTGGAATCGTAGTGCATGAGTTTGAATCCAAGTTGTTCCATGTCGATTAATAATTTGAGAAAAGTATGAATACCCATCTTTCCTCTAGCTATGGATAAAATAGTTCAACTTGCATTATTAAAAAAAAAGGTGTGTATACAATAATATTTATCAAAAGTAATCGTTGTCAACATTAAAATAACATAAAAAAGGTTGATATGCCGTTAAACACAAAACAGAAACAAATTTACAGGGCGATAAAAAAGTTGCTGTTTAGTAGAAACTAATGTCCCAATGCCAATAGAGGACATTTCTAGCATTTTTTCTAAAACAAGCTGTGATACTGTAAATAAAGGAAACCTTTTTATTGGTAAAAATTGTAATGTTTAAATGTTTTATAAAAAAATTCACCTTTTATTAATTTATTTAAATTTCGATGTAGTCATGTTTCACAGAAACTTTTTGGACAACCTGTATATACAGAGTTTCTATGCAGTAGAAAATAAGTCTTAATACCAATGGAAGACATTTCTAGAATTTTCTTGAAGATATGCTCTGATACTGTAAAATAAAAAAAATAAAAAATTTATTGTCTAAATGTTTTATTATAAAATTTCAAGTTTATTCGTTTATTTCAATTTCTATATACCCATAGTGCACAGTAACATTTTGGACACCCAATACGAATATTATATATACTTATACATACTCGGTGGAGAACCAAATCAAGTTAGGCACAACGCCAGTTTTATGAGGTCATTACATTCCCAGATTTTTGTAATCACTATTGTTCTTCACCTAGATGAGTTACTTGTATTAAATAGGTGGGTCTCATTTAGCTGTTTTTTTTTTTTTTAAACCTTTTTATGGTTTATGTATCTCATTTATCTTTAATTTTTACTGGGTTTACACAAAATGGAATTCAACATGGAATAAATCATTCATTTATATCTGATGTAATGGAATAACCTAACACCCCTTCATAGATGAAAAGAACTAAACCCTCTCACTTGACTGAGGCAGAAAGAGAAGATGTCGAGAGACTCTTAGTCACATGTATTTCCTTGTAAATAAAACCCGTGTGTCAACCGTATCCCAGTGTTCATGGTGTATTTCTTACTAAAGTAAAGATATAACAATATTGTATAGTATCGTATTTTTTAAAAATTCTGAGAAGAAAGATTAATTTGAATTAATAAAAATGCACTAATTTTTTTCGCCACCAAATTTGATTTCGTAGAAATATCAAAGAACTAAATTCACTCTTAAAAAAAACAAATCATTTCTAAAAAAAAAAAAAAAAAAAAAAAATGGAAGAATTAAGAGAAAATATTTTTTTTCTTTTTTTTTCTTTTTAAATTGAATTTTCTTTTTCCATAGAATAGAAAAGTAGAAAAGACCCCCCAAAAAATACAAAAAAAAAACAACCTTCAAAACAAAGAAGTCTTTTTTTCTAAGATTTTATCCAAATGTTTTGTTGAACTCAACTTTAATTTCATTTCTTGATTTTAAAAGAAGAGATTTTTATACCTTTTTCTTTTTAAACTCTTTTTTTTCAACTTTTTGTAATTAAATTCACTTTACAGCTTTCTATTTTCTATTTTATTTTTTTATCATCCTTGGTTCCTTGTTAATGCCTTTAAAAAAAATCAATATTATCTATTCAGGCTGTGGGTCTAAAGGTCTTCATAAAACTAGATCTTATCATTCTGTAACCTACAAAAAACAGGTAAATGAATGCCAATACTCCCCCCAAACATCATGGTTTACGGCATATCAACCTTTTTAGGTCATTTTGATGCCTGTACAATTATTTATGATAAATGTTATTTCTAAAAACACAGTTTTTTTTAATAACACAAGTTGCACTATTTAATCCATAGCTGGACAATAGCCGGGAAGTCATACCTTTCCAAAGGATATTAGTCGACATGTTAACATAGATGGAACAACTTGGATTCAAACATGCATTGTACAGTTCTGAAGTTCGATTGCCTATCCACTGGGCCACGTTGACCGCACCTTTATTTTTGCATTGTTGTTGTGGGGCTCACATAAAGTGCCACATGGAATAAGGTGTAAAGTAGATCGCTCAGGTTGGTGATAGAGTGTCCTACTGAGAGTGGTAAAATATCCTCAGTAGTCTCCTAGTAGACCTCCCCATAAGCACATAGAGTGCCTCACTGAATAAGGTGTAACGTAGATTGCTCAGGTTAGTGATAGCATGTCCTAGTCTCCCAGTAGATCTCCCCTGAAGCAGTCTGTATAGCTGCTTATATTAAGAGCAAGTCCACTAGGTGAGACAAGGCCTCACAACAATTGTGTGCTTATTTTTTTTATTTTTTAAATTTGTTTAAAAAATAATCAATATTAACAATTGTTCATGCCTTAAAGATTATTTTCTAAGTTTTTTTTTGTTTGCTTGTTTTTTGTAGGGAGTGAATTCTCTCGGTCATATTTCATGCACTTTTATGGGAGATAATTTGCAGTTTTTTAAAAAATTTTCTTTTGTCTGATGGTGTTATTTATTCAACAGTATAGAACAGTATAGAAGTGCAATTCAAGACTAGGTCATAGGAAAAAAAAAAAACTTCCTATGAATCAGAAGTAACATTTAACTTCCATCCATCATACGACAATAACTAATATTTTGTTAGTGAGGGTGGAACATTGGTAAAAGCTTGGACTCTGGAATCATATAACACAAGTTCAAATCCTAGTCTAAATCATTGCATTTACCTTTAGCAGATTGGACTTGCAGACTCAGGAGAGTAACTCATCAAGGTGAAGGGCAATACTGATTACAAAAGCCCAGAGATATAATGAGCACATAAAAATGGCCTTGTGCCTAACTTGGATTGATGCTCAACAAAGCACACGAAATGAATTGGGTATTAAAAAGGTATTAGAATTGAATTTGGTATTAAAAAAGTATTAGAAATGAATTTTGATGATGGAGGAAAGCTTGAGAATGGCTGGTCTATATCCATGTATATAAAAAGAAAAGTTCATTTTTTTCCAGTCATACCTTTTCTTTAAAACAAATTGCAACAATTTCCTTCAATCTTTTTTCCTTCTTCCTTACGCCTCAAAATATACCTGTAGATACGAGCCACAGATGCGTGTTTTCTTTGTACTTAGTATTTTCCTTACCCTACAGATGTTGCTCTTCAAGGTTAATGAGCCCCACCCCCAGCCTAGAGCAATTGAAAATGAATGTAATAGTTTGACTGGAATATAAACCTGTAGATTACAATTTAAATTTAAAAATAATTTTAATTACTTGCTTCCCAACCTTTGCCTAAATGTTTTATGTTGTTGTTGTTAATGCGAATAGTTATTAGATTAGGTAATTATAAATGCTCGTTAAGCTTTGAGCAATTAGAATGTCAAAAAGAATTTATTTTATATTTCAAATCTTAGATGAAGTCTTCACCTAAATGAGATTTAAAAAAAAAAGAAGAAATTAAACTTAATCCTTGGATCAAATGAAGCCCACTCATTCCAGTAAATCTTGTTTTAGCTTCTAAAATTTAAATTTGTTTGAATTTCTTTTAGAATAATTGACAAAAAGAATTAAACTATTTTGATGAGTAAATCATTGTTAGCTTAATTCCATTTTTTTTTTTTTTTTTTTTTTTTTATTAGTGTAGGTATTTTAGCCATTTTTTGAACAATAAAATTTGTTTTGATTTATAACATTCATATTTGTTTACTAAAATTTGTTTTAGAATGTGGGTGGAAAAATTTAAATATTTCATTTTGCTAATCATTGTAAGCCCAATTCAAATTGCTTTAGTGTAGGTATTTTAGTTATTTTTTTAATCATAGGATTTGTTTTTGATTATAAAATTCAAATTTGTATAGAACAATTTTTGAGAAGAAATCAAATTTTATTTAGAAAATTCTGGTATGATTAATTAAATTTGTTTTAATGAAGGTATTTCAGTTATGCTTGAAGATGGTTGAATGACCTGAAGGTTTCATCTTTCTGTTGCAACCTGTCATTGTAGCTCTTCATCTTTTAGAGTTAAAAATAAAAAGGGATCTTTTTAACCTCTTGTATTAGGATATATATTCTAATACATATATATATTAATTTATATTTATTAATATCTATTCTAATACACAGGGTGTTTAAAAAAATTACCCTATTTCATGATTAAATAATTTTGAAGGAAAAAAAAAATAACAAAAAGTATTTATCATATATTCTTATAATCTATATCTTTGTAAAAAACATTATAATTTATATTTTAATAAAAAATATATTCTAATATATATTTTTAAAATTTGAATTAAGCAGCGACGATGGAGCATTGGTAAAAACTCAGGCTCTAGAATCCTAGTCAAAACCATTGCATTCACCTTTGCTGCCTTGGGCAGATGGGGCTCATTAACTCGGGATAGCAGCTCATCTAGGTGAAGGATAACATCAAATGTAAAAAGCCCGATTAGGAGCATGTAAAAATGGCCTTGTGCCAAACTTGGATTTGTGCACATCAAGTAAATATATTTTTTAAATTTATATTTTTGTAAAAATATTTTGTATTTATAATTTATATTTTTTAGAAATGTATCGTAATAAATGTTTTTTTCTCGTTTGTTTTCCAGGTTTTTCACTTTAAAGTAATTGTTGAGAATCAAGCATACAATTTCTTCTCAGCTGATGTGATACAACAAATATTCTCAAATATCAAAAGTATTTATCAATTCCATCATGATTTTATGTGGCCACAACTTGAAAAAAGAATGAAAAATTGGTAAGTTTTGCATTTTTATTACATTTATCTCTTGGAAGTTCACTTGGGGCAGCAGACAAACACTTGGACTTTAGACTTGTTAAGACCTTCCTTCATAAGACTCCCGTACATTCCCTACAGCTATGAATTAAATATTGCACATTCTGTTATTAACAAAAAAACTATGCATGGACAATAGAATGTTGGTAAGAAATGATTGTTCTTGGCATTAAATGATCGAAAAGGTTGATATGCCATAAAATTCTCAACCAAACTAAAAAAAAGAAAGATTTTTATCCTAAATGATTTTTCTCAGCATTAAATCCCCGAAAATCTTGATAAGCCATAAAAATACTAAACCAATGCAAAAAAAAAAACTTTTATGAAAATGATTGTTCTTTTGGGTAAGAAGTATTATTTTAAAAAATGTTTTTAAAAATTGTTTGTTTTTTGAAAAAAAAATGTTTGTGATATTTCTGAAGAAGAGTTTAGGTTAACTCAAAATATCACACACCAATATTTAAAAAAAAAAAAAGCAAACAATTTTTTAAAAATAATAATACTTCTTATCCAAAAGGCTGTATTTCTGATATTTTTTCTGCTTTTATTTTTCTCTATTCTTGCTTTTATCTGGTTTTTAATCAATTTATTTGGCCACTATTCCTCTCATTTCATCTCAATCGGCCAGAGAACTACTATATTTATATTTATATATATATATATATATATATATAGTTAAGTTAATTGTAGACAGGGAGTCAACAACTGCCAGTTTCTTGGAAGTCCTTTCGGCCTGAATGCACAAGCGAGAAACTGGCAGTTGCCAACTCCCGTTGACTCCGTGTCTACAATTAACTAATATACACGCTATCACTGATATCGAGCACTCTATAATTTTTAAGCAACGTTATCACTGAGAATAATAATATATTAGAGCATTGGTAAAAGCATTGGTGGAGCATTGGTAAAAGCTCGGGCTCTGGAATTGTATTACGAGAGTTCAAATCCCAGTCGAAACCATTACTTTCACTATAGCAGCCTCGGGCAGATGGGGCTCGTTAACTCAGGAGAGCAGCTCATCTAGGTGAAAGGTAACACTGAATGTAAAAAGCCCGGGTAAGAGCACGTAAAAATGGCCTCGTGCCAAACTTGGCTTGTTGCCCACCAAGTAAATATAGTATCTTCTTATGACTTGTTTTTGAGTCATGTTCCTATTCCAAGCTTTGCTTGACTATAAGACAAAACTTGATAAAAGACAAAACCAGCCAAAAGAAGAATTAAAAGAAAAACTCTGTTACTTTTACCTCCTTTGCAATATTAAAGAAGTCTTTATCGCACTTCATCAGGGCAGCATTGTAAGCCTCAATTTCTTCTGTCGACCAGTAATCATTTTCTGGAAAAAAAAAAACAAAATAAACTCATGGCTGAATAAAATGGTTAACCGAAAAATGTCCGTCTTCGTGTTGTAAATCATCTTGTTCCAGCTAACAACTTTGGAGGCAAAACGGAGATGGACAGCAGGGAGAAACCGGTCTCCTGGAGTCTGGAAGGGCTTAGAACAACATCTAAATTGTAAGTAGCCCTTTTCAGATTTCCAGCAGAGGGGCTTTGCCTGAAAGATTGTGTTGTAATGCAGGCAGGCCCCACATGAAAGCCAAACTGAAGAAAGCATCCGTAGAGAAATAACAGCTCTTCTAGTTGATAGGCTAAATCAAACTTTAAGGGATATGTGAAATAGAACCGTTTTGTTTCTTGTGTTAAGAGCATATCAGCATTTTAGGTCTACATTTCTTAAATGGTTTAGTCAAGGGCCGTGCATTTTTTTTGCGGGGAGGGGGGGAACAAAGCTCCTTGGCTTCACTGATCTTTTGTAATGCAAAAAATTACCAAAATAATTAGTTTTTAGGATTAACTAGAAAATCATTATCACACTTGAAATATACATGTATCAATCCATCTTTTTCTGCCTATCTCTCTTTCTATATATATTAGTATATGTATGAATTAATATATAGTCAAAGGCTCCAGTATGTTCAGGAGGGGGGGGAGGTTTATTCTGCATCCGGGCTGCTAATTGGCTAAGCATGGCACCGGGTGAGTCCATTTTAAAGATTGTTTAATTTTCAGTTTTAATAGGGTATGAGCATTTTTCACCCTACATTTCTTAAATGGGTGAGTCCATTTTGAAGATTGCTTGTTTTTGAGGTTTTTTGTTTTTGATCTATTAGCATATCACTATTTGGGTCTAGATTTCTTAAACGGGTGAGTCTATTTTGGAGATTGCTTAGTCTACATTTCTTAAAACGAGTGACAAGAATAATTTTTGATAAAAGCATGTTATCATATCCCAAGTAATAAGTTAACCCTTTCGATCCTAAAAGGCTTATATATCAGCCTTAGTAATTCTGGCGTCAAAAAAGAGGGGTATCCTAAACCTGTCTGTTACAAACCTTTTAGGTTATTTTTTATGCCTAAGGTGTTGTATAATATTAAAATATAGTTGTTTTAAAACCCTTGCAATCAATTAGGATATGTTTAATGACACACATGTCAAAGAAGCAAGTCAAAAAGAACAAGAGAATATGCCAAACTAATGGATGGCCATAAAACAACTTTTTTTCTTCCACTACTGACTTACCTTGATATATAAATGACAATAATGGATGACATTTTGGTAACTTTGGTACGTCTCCCATCAACATCAACAATGCATCCTGAAATTAAAACAGTAAAAAAAGAACAGTAAATACAGGGTCTTGCAAAAATCTTGGCCACATTTTGAACCCTTATATCTGCTTAACTATGAATAGTAATAAGATGAAAAGTGGTACCATTTAAAAGCTAAAAGTATTTAGTTTTTTCTAAGGCTATTAATTTTTTCATATTTTTTATATTATATTTTTTTATATTTTTTTTTATGTTTATGTTTTTTATTTTATATTTAATATTTTTAATATTTTCATTTATATGTTGCAAAAGTCTTGGGCACATTTCAAAGCCTCATATGTGCTTGACTAATAATGGTAATAAGATGAAAATTGGTGACATTCGAAAGCTAAATGCATTAAGTTTTTTTTTTGTAACGTTATTGATTTTTATTATATAATTTTTAAATAAGAATACACATTAGATTAAATTAGTTTTTGTAAATTAATGTTTTAAATAAGGTTTAAAATGAAATATACATGAAAAAAAAAAGAATGTAGTATTTAAAGATAAAGTGGCAAATCAAAACGTCCATTTGCAAAAAGGTCAAATTTGCTATAAGTCAAAACGTCCATTTGCAAAAAAAAAAGGTCCATTCTAATTTTGTCCATTGACAATAATATCCAATTTTGTTAACATCCATAGAAAAGGCCAAAAAACATCCAAATGAAAACATTGCTACGCAAAAAATAAAATTTCTTAACACTTCTAAAAAACGAAATAATCATCTATCTATCTATCTAATTATTAATTAATTAATTTGATTAAAAAAAATTGAGCTTTTTAAACAACGCACAATTTTGCATGATTGGAGAATCTTTCATAGATATTAAAAAAATGGATATTATTGTCGATGGGCAAAATTGGACCTTTTATTTGGGAGGGGGGGAGGAAGGAGAAAAAATAAAATTTAAAATCTTAACCTGAATATCTCCTTTGGTCATGTAGAGAAGATGCATGGCATATTCAACATTAGAACCATTTCCTTTCACAGCAGAACAACTAGCCAAATCTTGGTAGGATTGGACTGAAAAATAAATTTACAATGAAACATATATAAATCTACTTGGGCAGCAACGGTGGAGCATTGGCAAAAAGCTCTCGCTCTGGAATCGTATCACGTGAGTGTAAATCACAGTCAAAACCATTACTTTCACTTTAGCTGCCTCAGGGAGATGGGGCTTATTAACTTGGGAAAGCAACTCATCTAGATGAAGTTTAACACTGAATTCAAAAAGCAGACTTATATAGAGCATATAAAAATGGACTTCTACCAAACTTAGTTTGGTGCTCGACCATGTAAATATTATATGATATATATATACAAAACACAAAGATTATCACTGTATGCGTGTGTGTGTGTGTGTGTCTAAGTACAGACTTAATATTCCTGGAAGTTAAGAAGCAACATTAATGATTTCTTATAAAAGCATTAAACTGATTAGAATTGAATCCCAACATTGACCAAATAAAAAAAAATTGATTTTTTTCATTTTAACAAAAATTTGGTACTCTGCTACTAGAGCGAGTTACTGGGTAAGGAAGAGTGTGGTTTGAAGTCCCACTGCACGAAGCCATAATTGGCTTTGTGCAGAGGGGCGTAAGTGCTGGTGTCCAGTCAGAGAGAGAGAGAGAGAGAATGAGAGAGAGAGAGAGAAAGAGGCTTTTGTTTATATGTCAGTAATTAGACACGTGGGTGGCTCCAGAAATACGCTGGAATGTGTACAGTGTCTACTACTGCTACATTCGTGAATATCAAGTTACCAAAAGGCACTTTTGGCTGTTGCAATTTTTATCTTCTATTTCATTTGGAATAGTTAATTGTATTGCCACAAACTTATCATGTGAATTTAAGATTCACTGAAAGGGTCTTTATTATCAAACAAGAAGAACTCACCATCTTCTGAATATAAGTCATCAAGTACCGACGGGTGCCAAACAAGATCCTCTTTTGGTTCAACAGCAAAAACAGCACTCCGATCATCTGTGGGTGAGAGGAAAAAGATGGAGACAAAGTTAGAGATAGAAGAAATGAAAAAGAATAAAAGTCTAAAGAATCTGAATGAGAATAAAAGTCTGAAGAATCTAAATAATACTAATTATTAGGGCTGTGACAATATGCTTTTACTGAAAACAATTCTTGTCAATAATATAATAACTAGGGATGTGTCAAGAATATTTTTTAATAAAATCATATTCTCACAGTCCTACAAATAACTACAGAATTCAAAGAAATGGTAAAATTGCAAAATAGTCAAGCTACCGCAAGAGTATTCACAAATAAAAAGCATATGGTTAGAGCCCTACTTATTATTTAGCCTGATCTGGTATTTTCACATAAATATGTAAATATTGTATCTATAAGAATAAAGATGCAAATAAAAGTCTAAGAAAAGCTACATCAGGGAGCGACAGTGGAGCATTGGTAAAAGCTTGGACTATGGAATCATATTACGCGAGTTCAAATCCAAGTCAAAACCATTACTTTCAACTTTAGCTGCCTCTGATAGATAGTACTTAACTCAGCAGGGCAACTCATCTAGGTGACGGGCAACACTCAATGCAAAAAGCCTTGGTATATAAAGCACGCAAAAATGACCTTGTGCCTAATTTGGGTTTGTGCTCAACCAACTAAGTATCATATATTATATTTACTTGGTGAGCACCAACCCAAGTTTGATACAAGGCCATTTTTAAGTGCTCTTACCCAGGATTTTTAGATTCAGTGTTACCCTTCACCTAGATGAGCTGCTCTCCCGAGTTAACGAGCCCGATCTGCCCGAGGCTGCTAAAGTGAAAGTAATGGTTTTGACCGGGATTTGAACTCGCGTAATACGATTCCTGAACCCGAGGTTTTACCAATGCTCCACCGTCGCTGCCCTCGACCAAGTAGATATAAACTCATCTAGATGAAGGGGGACCATGACTTTAAAGACCAAGGTACATAATGGTCAGGTAAAAATGGTAAATAGATAGATAGATTGGAAGATAGATGAATAGATAGATTGATAAG
>JAUZSX010298725.1:0-13301 GCA_034780655.1 Idiosepius hallami | reverse complement strand
GAATGTGTCTCGATTCATGAAATTTCAGGGTTAAGAATATATTCAACCACTACCGTGGTTGAATGATATATATATATCCGTATATGTCTTCACATATATATGTATCCGTATATGTCTTCACATATATATGTGTGCATTAAATATATATGCATTGGCCACATTAAAACAAAACGAGTTAAATGACACTCTATACCCCATAACAACATTACGGCCATCTATTAACACATAGAAAGACAACATATAAATATACATATACAATATATAAATATTATATATATTATAAAATGTATACATATATTCACTAATTTAAAGTTGTCTATGTTTGTGTAAAGTATACACATTTTTCATGTTAATTTAACTTAATATCGATCATATACTTCGAGCATAGGACAATGCTTTTAAAGTCAAGATCTTTAATATATGTGAGACTAAAATGTCATTCGTGCTTTGTTGAATAACTCTTCTAATTATCAATAAACTTCTATTAATTTCTAAGTTTGTTCAAACTTTTTTTTAACCTTTAATATATGATGGTCTCTTTCTGGTTTATTAAATTAATTATGTCATTCCCTGACTCTATGATATAACTACTTGGTCGAGCACAAACTCAAGTTAGAAACAAGGCTAGATTTACGTTTTCATTATATCTCGTGGCTTTTGTAATCAGTTTTGCCCTTCACCTATTTGAAGAACTCTCAATAAGCTAACGTTATCCTGACATCAAGATAAATTAGTCTTCAAAGTAAACGAGTCTGATCTGCTCTAGACAACTGAAAGAATGTAATGGTTTTGAGTAAGATTTGAACTCGTGTAATACGATAAAAGACTCCAAACCGTTAACATTGCTTCACCGTCAATGACATTATGACTTATAATATTCACATGCAAATAATGTGTTACTGTTAAAGTCTCTGAGAACATGAAAAAACCGAATTTAAGGAATTGACTGTTTTTAACCAAAAAAATCATATTGACGGTCATTCATGGTCGTGTATGACTGTCCTCCGTCTTTGTGCCTGTGGACCCTTTCAGGAGGACCCCTTGCGTGATGTCTTTTAACGTGGGGAGACTAGTGCGTCTGCAATCACCACACGGTCCCTTGGCAAAATTCCAATGGCATGGAGAGAACCACGACGACTGGAAGACATCGTCTGTCGAAACCTTCACCGCCTTCAGTGCCGTTGTGTCACTGTGGATATCAGCTGCCACATCAACCTTTGAGATCTTGAACTATTTAACCCATACCTGGAGGGAAGATGGGGCTCCATACCTTTACCAATGGTATTAGTCAACATGTTAATGTAGACGGAACAACTTGGATTCGAATTTGCGTAGTATGGTTCCGAAGTCCGATTGTCTATCCACTGGGCTTCATCGACTGCCAAAGTCGAATACTACTTGAATCTATTTTATTGATTGATAGTTCTATTAATGACTACGTTGATATTATTCAATTCAAACTTGTGAAATTCTGTGCTTGTTTGGGAGGAATAACATCACATCATTGAGCATTGACAGATATATACATAGAGCTCGGGAGAAGAGAGGCTCAGACAAATGTATATATGTAGACAAAACCATTACTTTCACTTTAGCAGCCTCGGTAGATGGGGCTCGTTAACTCGGGAGAGCAGCTCGTCTAAGTGAAGGGTAACACCGAATGTAAAAAATCTGGTTAAGAGTACGTAAAAATCGCCTTGTGCCAAACTTTGGTTGGTGCTCACCAAGTAAATATAATATTTAGACAAAATTTCAGGTCACTCAAAAATATTAGTAAAAAATTATTCCAAATGAATTTAAAATTTACCTCACGCTCATTAAAAAGGCACAAAAAAAACTTCAATTATTTTTTAGGTTCCAAAAGATTTTTTTCGACTCATTTTATCTTTTATCTTTTGTTGCTCAAGTGAATTTGACACTTTAATTAAATCTTTTTACATTTGCCCTTCATGAATTTTTTAATTTTTTTTTATTTTAATTCAATGATTATTTTTTCACTAAAAAATAAATTGTTAATTTTCTAATTTTTTTTCTATTATCCAATATTTTAAAATTTTATTTAATACTATTTTTCATTAAATGAATTTTTTTGATAATTTTATTTTTCGCTTCAATTTTAGCACAAATTTCCTACTTTTATTCGCATCTTTGTTTTTTGTCGATAATTATCCTTTTTTCCTTCATCGTTTTATTTTTTTAATTCGTTTCCTTAGGCCTTTGGATCCCGACAAAACCATTAAAACATTACCATCTAGTGAATTAGAGTCGTCCTATTAGTGGACCATGTTAAGGCTGAAATATCGGTGTCTCTACTTTTGCCAGGGTTCGCCATTGAACATTGGCACTTCAGTGTCCAAAGGTTTTAAGCTTTATAACTACACGGTGTTTTTCTTTTGTTATAAAACTGATTCATTGTAATTTTTTTGTTAAAATATTTGAATAAATTATTGTATTGCTTCGTAACTGTGTAGAAGGTTAACTCAAATGCTTCTTAGTTTAATTTATTTCATCTTTTTTGCACTACTTAAATCGTCAATCTACCATTACACCTAGTGGTGTATAGCAGTAAATTTGTTTTTGATGTTTCCGTAGCATACCTGTTTTATGACAAAGTCACTAACCCTTTGCTTAACCCCCAAACTGGAGGAGCTTTTAATTATGAATCATCACTAGCAAAATGCATTTGTCAATCACCGAAAAACTTTGAATTGTTGCAATTTTTCAACATTTAATCTAATTTCCTCAAACGTGGGGACGAATTGGAAAAAAATACTTGGTGAGGATATGTTTTATGTCAAATTCTAGCTATCATCACCATCGCCTTTATTGGATTCCAAAATCGACTTGCCCTACACCCCAGTTTCATAGATTTAAACAATCTATGAAAATCTTAAAAAATATTAGACTTAAATCATAGTTTTGTACGTCAGACATAGACAATAAGCAAGCCAGGTCTATTTTTGATAGCAGAAATTAAAACAAAGAGGAATTCAGAATTATTATTATTATTATTTTGAAATAATAATCGCATATATCTTCAGCTTCCAAGCCATGATTTCAAATCGTCTGTTGAGTATATTCTAATCATTTTCAAGAAAATTAGATTAGGAAAAATAAATTCAATCAAAGAAGTATCTTTTCTTAGATAATACTTGTTTTTCCAACTTGTGAAAGGAAAAAAAATATTTAAAAAGGAAAGCCAAAAAATAATCCCGAGTCTCCGAATTATTATCATGCTTTGATTTTAGAACCCAATCAACTTTCTATTTTCTCTGTTTTGTTTATTTTCGTTGTCTCTGTTTTCAGAGTGTTTTTTTTTTTTTGTCTTATAAAAAAGAATTATGAGGTTTGCAACTAAGTTTATATCGTTTGTTTAAATCTATTACTGTTAGTTTTCATTTCATGAGAAAAAGAGAAAAGTTAAGACAGAATGAGAGTGTGAGAGGGAGAGTGTTAGAGAATGAGTGGATGTTTGAGAGAGGGTTTGAGAGTGAGAAGAACAAGAGAAAGATACAAGAGGAACAGAGGGAGTAAATTAAATAAAAAAATCGGCAGGGAATTAGTTGCCAATCCACTAAATAAATAATCAAATAAAAACTCTGAAGAAAAATTGATCTTTATGGAAACGCTTTGTTTCGGCCATCAAAGATCCCTTTTTGTTTTTATTTTTTATGGTGAAGGAAATAAAATTTAACCAACTACACAAGATATTTTCCTTTTTTACTCTATTTTGTGGCGTTTTGTTTCCGTTTGTTGTTTCTTTTTTACACGCAACAAACGATTATCAAGGCATCACATTTATGAAAAATAAAAGTAAGCGTTTAGGCTCTGGCCTCAAACCTCTTTATCATTCTAGATTTTCTTTTTGTGACCTACACTTATAGCAGAAGGACACATATAGGTAAAAATGCCAATAATACTTCTAACAATATATAATATGTCTTCAAACGCAGATGTTGCACATTTATAAGAATTTAATTTTAACAACACAACATTTTTATACAGCAATTATTGAGAGCAGTAAATATAGTGAAACGGAATAAATAGCAGAATTGTTATTGGTTACATTTCAGAACAAAGGAAGTCATAATTTCAACATCAAAATGTTAGATTAAGATTAAAATTACAAATTGACTAATGCAATAATAATATTTATAAATATTATTGTTGCATTTGTGTTATAACTTCGTCTAGTCATTATAAATATTTTTGTCTTTATTTATCATAATGTATTTAAACAGAATTTCTACGATGTTTGATAGAAATACATTATAAAAAATAATAAGAAAAAAAATCATATATATATATATATATATATATATATATATAGCTTTTCTGTATAGTATTTCTAAAAACCTGGAAGAACATTCAATTAAGGTTAAAATTGATATTCTATTAGAGAAAGAAACCAACAGAAAACAAATTTGACTTCGGGATAAAATCCAAATCTATGTTCTTGTAAGAATCATATCGCCTTGTTTATACGTAGAGCTCTTCTGAAAAAAAAAACCTACAGGGTGATCAAAAAGTCCCTGTGCACCTTAAAATATTTTCAGTAACATCATTTTGAACACAGAAACCTGATTTTTAATAAATATTTTTAAAAAAGACAAAAAAAACGCGTGTGAACAAAATGATGTTACTAAAATAATTTTACATGCACGGGGACTTTTTGATCACCCTGTATAATAGTTATATACAAAAACTGATTTACGCCACTAAAAATTGAATATGTATGGTAGTGTCTTTATATAAATAGGCTTCGATAACTATATTAGAGAAAAGCATTAGAATTCAACTTAATTTATTAAAAAGGCATTAGTAATGAGTATAAACATGCATTAACTGCTTTTTTTATATATTACCATTCTTTAATTACCTTAGTGGCGAGTCCCCAGCGGACCCCTGACAAAGCTGAGCAATATACTTCTAGTAATACCTAAACATCTATTTATTTACATATATTCTGAAGAGATCCAGGAAACTGTTTATTACAGTAAGCAACAAATAAAAATTATCATCTTTAAATCAGATATTTAAAAGAAGACACACCAATGTTTTAGCTTTAAAATGTTCCTCTAATATAACGACTCTGAGTGACTACTTAGTAATTTTGATAAGTCTTGGTTCAAACGATTAATATGTTCCTCTAATATAACGACTATGCGTGTCGGTAATTTTGATAAGTCTTGATATAAAGGAATAAAAGATTGCAACAAGCTTTTGGACACTAAAAGGCCGATATATCGGTCCTGACAACATAAGGCAAAAGAAGGCACACCAATATTTTGGCTTTAAAATGTTCCTCTAATATAAAGACTTAGTGACTACTTGGTAATTTTGAAAAGTCGGGGTTACTAGGTTAAATATAATCCTCAAATCTAATGACTTTGAGTGACTACTTGGTATTTTTAAAAAAGTCAGGGTTCAAATGTTAAATATGTTCTTCTAATATAACGGCTCTTAGTGACTACTTGGTAGTTTTTATAAGTCGGGGTTCAAAGGATATAAAAAAAAATGATCGGAAAGCAAGAGAAAAGAAAAACAAATTATTGTCCTTTCGTGTAAATATATACTTTCTTTTCTATGGATCCCTTGTAAACAGTTTGTGTACCTCTCAATTATCAGAGGAGACCCCAGCTGCGACATCAATTGATGTCAATTTATTAAAAGCTAAATGAATTCCCTGAATACTTATTGCAACCCTTTTGCAACTCGCGTCTTCCCATGACAATGCATTTTGAAATCAATTTATCACAGATATAAAAAGATATTTTACTACTCAAGGTTGATTTACTTAATATTTTTTAAAACATTTTTTATGTATTCTTGCGCTTTTATTTTTTTTTACTGAACCTGAAGGTAGATTATATAATGGTGAGTCTCAACCATTGGACCCTAAGAGGCCGATATATCGGCCCTGAAAACATAAGGCAAAAAAACACATACGTTGGCTTTAATGTTTCTATAATATAAATACTTTGAGTGACAACTTGGTATTTTTGATAAGTCAGGGTTCAAAGAATAAGAAACCCTACCCAGTGGGCTATAATTTTACCAGATCAAACGATTTACAAAAAGATGTAAGGGTTATCGTATAGCTAATTATTTTTTTTTTAAATTAAAACCAATTTTTAACATTGGGATAAGAAAATTGCTTCAATGATATCTAAGATATATTTATCTTTATTTTAGATATTATATCTGATTAAAAAAGTTATTAAATAATCTTTAATCCTTTGAACACTAAGATGCCTATAAATTGGCCCAGACAACATAAGGAAATAGAAGACACACCAATGTTTTGGCTTTAATATGTTCCTCATATATAACGACTATAGTGACTACCTGGTAATTTTGATAAGTCGGGGTTAAAGGGCTAATATGTTCCTCTAATATAACGACTCTGAGTGACTACTAGGTAATTTTCATAAGTCGGGTTTCAATGGGTAAAAAGTGGTTTTAAATATTGTATACAGAATTTTAGTAATCGGAATTATTATCATTAATAAAATATTTTACGTGTCATTATAAGCCTTTTTACTATATCTCGTGACTTAAGGAAAATTTGTTTTTCGGAGTCGTCCTGATAATGTCCCGTAGACTGATATATATATATATATATATATATATATATATTTATATTCTTTTGATTTTTCCATATATTCATTACAGCAGAAACCACGTGCACTCTCTAGTCGAAATATGTTTTTGAATATTTTAGCCTGCGATCTTTTTCGCAAGACTGGTAAACAAATGGATTATTCAAGTCGCCTAACATCAAATCTTTGCCATCTATTATAAAATCATTCAATGGCCCCTCCCTTCAGTCCTTAGCATTTATGCTTGGAGCTTTCAGATTAAATCTAACAAGATCTATGAATTATTTCCAAGGTTTGATAAATATACATAATAAAAAAAAAAGAAATACTCTATTTTAGCGATGAAATATTAGTATTCAGAGCCTAGAATACAGAATAAACAAAAAACAAAAATACTTTAAAGAAAATTGTTTATTTGTTTTTCAGTCCTTTGTGTCTACACTTTCAGGCAGTTGACGTGGCCCAGTGAATAGACAATCGAACTTCGGAACCGTACTACGCGAGTTTGAATCCAAATTTTTAGGTCTACATTAACATGTCGACTATTAGTCTTGGGAAATGGAATGAAGGCCTATCTTCCCTCCAGCTATGGGTTGAATAGTGCAAGACCTCAGCGGTGGATGTGGCGGATGTCTATACTGACACAACGATACTGAAGGCTGATGAAAGCTGCAACAGAGGATGGCTGGCAGTCGTCATGGTTACCCATGCAATTGGAACAAGGCCATCCTTCGTGTGGTGACTGCAGATGCATCAGTCTTCCACGTAAAAAGACAAGCACATGCATTCTCCCGAAAGAGTCTAAATAACCAAGACGGAGGATAGTCATACTCAATCACGAGTGACTGTCAATGAATGATTGATACATTTATTATTTTCTTTATGCTGGTTTGGCCGATGTGAACCATATTCACTCACCCAGTGTTTGAACGGATAAAATATTTTTGGACGATTTGAACTCGCCTTATATCCAAACTTTTATCACTGCCCCTCTATTGCTGCCCGCTTTGCACATAATGGAATGTTGAACTCAGTAAAATAATCTGTGTATCAGCGTATCTATTATTTTTAAATTTTGAACTTTGACCTGCTAATGTTAACTGTAAGACGAGGATATGTTCTTTTTTCACAATGAGCAGGCACGAGTTTATTTTTTTGTAAAATATCTTTTTTTTTACATAACATAAAGAGAGGATAAGAAATATTTATACTTTCTTTTTTTCTACATGATAACATAAAGCTTTACTAAGCCAAGAAATCTATGCCTATTGTCTGCCTCTTATTCTCCAGCCGAAATCCGCGAGAGCTGAAACAAAGGGCTTGTCCTCATCTCGTGTCTGAAGACGACAGCACCAAATCTAAAACCTATCTCTAAGAAAATCGAATTCAACATTAAAACGACATTAAAACTCATTTATTTACACTAGTTTCCCTAAAACTGTCAACAAAGTTAACTAGTAAGCAATAGTAATCTTAGAAGTAAATGCAGTAGTAAGGTCTCTAGTTCAACATTTAGAAAATGAGACTCTATTCATTCTGGTCCAATAAAATAAGGTGAAATATCCATTGTCTGCCCTGAGATTTGTTAGGTCTAATTTACTCTCCGTATATAACGAGTCGTTCCAATCTATGCGACCATATCCAGTGCCAGTATACCAAAAATTATGCAACATATACTTTATATTTTTCCTTAATTTTGTCTAGAAATATTCGAGAAAAGTATGGAAACATAAATTGAGCAAATACTTATTTTTATTCAACAATGAATAAATGTTCCCCAAGAAGAAGATTTTGTTATATTTGCATGTTTGTTTAAATAAGGAGAATAAGAATATTAACCTTTAAAGAGAAATACTTTATTTTATTCATCTTTACGAGTAGGTCTGAGAACCACGTGTATCTATCAGTATTGTCCACTTGCTTTACAAATATTATCGAAAGCGCTGTTTAAGGGATACAACATTCTCTTTTGTTCTCTTTGCTCAATGATAGCTAAGTTAGAGAGAAATAAAAAAAGGCTGGGAAGTGGATTAAAGCATAGCAGTTCTCTGGTTTGAGGATGGGACATCCACTTCAGGAAGAAGACAAGAATGAAAATGCTTTTTTATGGGTAGTATTATTTTTTATCCACAAGTTCAATAAACAGCTTTTAATTTCATTGTCAATCTTGTATAAAAAAGAACTTTTACATGCATGTTTTATCGAAACTTAAATACATTGGAATTATTAACCTCTTTTTTAAATATGTACTTTATGATCAACCACTTACACGGTTGATAAATTTTGTGCCGTAATTAAATTTAGCACACCATTTCCTATGTCACATTTAAAGCAAATTAAAATGCCAAAATTGATTTGAGCAAAATAATCAATTTATAAAAGAAATAATGAAAAAAAGATAAAGTTTAAAAATAACAAAAAGATTATTTAAAGAAACTAATAATAATAATAATAATAATAATAATGATAATAAATTATTTGCATAAAAATGATCTTGTTAAGCATCAAAGTAAATCAAATGGCTTTTATTTTAATCTATTGAATAGTTTTTTATTAATTATCTTTCCAAAGGTGAAATTTAAAAGGTTCAGCCAATGTCAAAATAAAAAAGCTCCATGGATTGAAAAAAAAAATCTAGTTCACCGTAATAATAGAAAAATATTATCGACTTTTGAATAGATTTGTCCTAAATTGTTTTATTTGCTCGCAGCGAAAAACAAAACAAAAAATAAGGTTATATTAAATGGAAATTTGAATTGAAGCAAGAAAGAAAATAACATTAATTAAGTTTACTAATGTTCTGGACATTAATCTCAAGCATTTTTTTTCATAATTGGCGACGAGGCCCAGTGACGTTTCTTTTATTTTCCTTCTTTAATAATTGCACACATTTTAGTTAAGGCTGATAGTGATCAGACTTTTTGCCGCCAATGTAAAACAAATAAACTAAATGCAAGAAGAGACTTAATCAAAAATGCATAATCTGTCGCTTTAATTCGTTCGTGCCATTCCTTTAGTATTATCTTATTTTCATAATAATGGCAATAATAATTACTGAGACATTGATTTATTAATATTTAAAATGCAGCCTTTTTTAAGTTAGTAACATTCATAGAAAAATATTTCAATTAAGCCTTATATAAAGGAATGGAAATGAAATATATATATTCCGCAGTTACTATGAAATCATTAATTTTTAATTAATTAATTCACGTAATCAATTTTTTTTTATACGATCACTAATGCCATAAATATGAATTTGTATATAAAAATATATTTGCTAGCTCGAGAACCCAAGTTAGCCACAAGGCAAATTTTATGAGCTCAATATATCCCTAGGTTTTTGAAATCCGTGTTTTCATTTATCTAGATCATTTATTCTCCCAACTGCCCGAGGCAGCTAAAGGTAGGTGTAATATTTTTGACTGGGATTTGAATTCGCGTAATACGATCAAAGAATCTAAACCTTTACAACTGGTCCACTGTTACTGCCTGCTTCGCATATAAGGGAATGTTGAACACAGTCTAAAATTCTATGAACAGCTTATCTATTTTTATTTCATATTTAACTCTGATCTGCCAATCATAGAATTTACTTTCTGATTTAAGTTTTTTTTTTGTTAAGTAAAAGTTTTTCACAGTTTGGAGTCCACATATTTCTTCTTAATTGTTTTGTTTTAAAGTTTGTGCAGCAATAATATATACTTTAATCAATTGCTAAGTTCATTAACTTCTCCCAAATTTATCTCCAGTTATTTCTGGTCTCTCAATTTTAATTCAGAAAAAAAAAAAACTGTTTTTAACTTATTTTCTAATTTTATTTATTTCAACTAAAAAAAAAATCAATGAAAGTTGTTTAAAAGGCTCTGAAATAAAATCAATTTGGTTTAGAACAAATATGTATTGAAAATCGAATATTAAATAAAATGATGACTTTTACGCTTGTAAAAAAAATTATATTCTTTTTAATGAAATAGAATGGACCAGTGGATAGGTAGTCCGGCTTCATAATCGTAGTACGTGAGTTCGAATCCAAGTCGTTCTGTTTCCGATGACATGCCGACCAACATGGTAATAATAATAGTGAATCCCCTTTACCTTTCCAGTTATGGATTCAAAAATGCAACTTGTTATTAACAAAACAGAAAAAAACAATGTGTACATAAAATAATATGAAATCAAAAGTGATTGTTCCGAGCATAAAAGTGACCTAAGAAGGGTTGATATGCCGTTAAACACACAATGAAAATCGTAATAAAGGGTTTAAAAGATATATTATTTTAAAGGTGTTTTTCTTTTTCAATTATGTAGTTTAGACCTATTATATTAGTCATGAATATTTTGCTGAAACATATTGATTTTTTTAGAAGTCTTTATCTTTGTTTTTGTTTGTGCTGTTGCATTGGGATTCTGAATTCTTTTATAGATTTCATTGAACCTTTTTTAAGACTTTTATCTTCGCTTTTTTCTTGCTGCCATATTTGAAATCTCAATTCTGTTACAGGTTTCGTTGAACCTTACTCGAGTCTTTTTAAAACTTTTATCTTGGGGCTTTCTTCCTGTCATATTAGAATCCTATTTTCTGTTACACGTGTGGGTGAACATTATTCAAGTGATTTTTAAGACCTTTATCTTGGTTCTTTCTTGCTATGTTTTAGAATTTTCCACGTTTAGGAACCTCAATTCTAAAAAAAAATAAGCCGCGTATAAAATATAAAAAAAAATATTACTAAAGAAACCAAACGGATTGCCGAAACTGATGTGGGGTTTACAGGACTGATAAAAAGTTGTACACAGTAAGAGGCCATGGAAACACGAAAGCTAAAAGGACAACAAAAAGAACCAGTTTAAATATCTTAAAAATAATGATTAAGGCTCATTGAAACCTGTAAGAGAATGAGGGTTCTTAACACACAATAATATGTATACACACATGTATCCTAACTAATATATATATATATATACTACAAATAATGTCTGGCATTATGCAAATACTTGCCACTAAGGTAATTAATAATTATTTAAGAAATGTCATTATATACTAAATTTATTTCCAATGGTTTTCTTAACTCTTGAAATGTAATGAGCACATAAATTGGCATGGTGCCTAACTTGGTTTTGTGCTCCACTAACTATATATCATATATGCCTGTACTTAAGTGTATATATATATAATGTGTGTGTGTGAATGTATATTAATCTAACTTGAAAATTGTGAATCTTGCCCCCTTTAAAATTTGGCAATCGTGAAATTTGAAACAGATACAAATGGAAATGCATATTTCATGCAAGATTTTGACATGCAGATATAATAGGAAAGATAATAAATTTATTGGAAAGATGGAGTGATAAAATGAAAATGTTTGTCGCTTAGACTTGCCAGAGATTTGATAAGCCTTCATCAATTGAAGGTTTCGGACCATTTAATGTAATAAGACAAAGAAAAAAAATTTTTTCCAATACCAAACGATAGTTGCTAGCACGATTAAGAGCATTACTACTCTCAAAACAAAATTTTTCATTTAGCCATAAAAATGTATCAACATTCGTCTATTTTTAATGCGTCTCCTATTCCGTCAGATTTGGAATGATGGAGAGTGACAATGGACTAGTGGTAAAAGCTTCGTCTCTGAAATCGTTTGACATATGTTCAAATCCCAGTCAAAACTATTACATCAACATCGGTGGTCACTCATAGTCGAGTATGACTGTCCTCCATCTTGGTCCCGGTTGGATGGGTTCCCTTTCCGAAGGACGCCTGCGTGTGATATCTTTTAACGTTGGAAGACTGATGCACCTGCAGCCACCACACGGCTTCTTCGCAGAAGAGGATCTTGTTCCTGTGGCATGGAAAACCACGACGATTGCAGGTCATCCTCGGTCGCAACCTTCATCCACAAAACTTTTATATTGACTTTCTGCTGGTTTGGGTAGTTTAAGCTCGTAAACCATGGAAAGAAATCTTCAGAAAGAAAAAAAAACCTTCAGACTGCAAAATCTTATAAACAACTTTTATTGATTTTTTTTTAGTTGAAATAAATAAAAATAAAAAATAATTTAAAATTAGTTTTGTTTTTCTGGATTAAAATTGAGAAACCAGAAATAACCGTAGATCAATTTGGGAGAAGTTAATGATTAACAGGACATAACAAATAATTAAAGAAGTTTGAATGTATAAAAATGGATGTTGCTTCACCATCGCTATAATAGAACCAATGGAAGGATTTGAATCTCTGTAATCATACCTACTGTTAGAAGAAAAATTCTGTAATAGTAAAAACTGTTGTGTAAAAGGAAGCTAAGTCGGTAGATAGACAGATAAAAGGAAACAGATATATAGGACGATAGATTTTTACATTGCATAAAAGCACTCAGTTGTATATTTGTCTTTCTTTATGTACAGAAGCCAACATATGCATGAATAACTATGACAAGAAGTTTTCTTTCTTGAGAATAGAAGAAAAAAAGGGAATAGAATAAAATATAATCAATATTTGTTTTTCTTTTCATTTATTTACATCAGACGTTAAATCTTCTTTCTCTCTTTTTTTTTTGTTTTTTACTCAGATAAATTCGTGTGAAATAGATTGGGAAATAGAGAAAGATAAATAGATAGTTTGTATAAATACACACTCGTACACACACATGTACTTCTTCCATATATATATATATATGTATGATGCATATCAAGTTTTGTAT
>JAUZSX010298714.1:0-13304 GCA_034780655.1 Idiosepius hallami | reverse complement strand
TGCGTTTAAACACGGAAGAGGGGGGCGCCAATTTTATAGTTGCCCCCGGGCGCAAAATACCCTGGCTACGCCTCTGGGTGAATTACCGATTTTTTTATGTAAAATTAATCGTCCTAATATATCTTTACTATTTTTAAGGCTTGCAGATTTTCTTTATCTTTTATATTAGGTTGTTTGCTAAATAATGGCTCAATTTAGGTGACGTTTCAAAATTTTATTTTGGTGTAGTTTTTTTCATAATTGATAAAGTAATATATCTTTTGGCCTATACTAAAATATATCAAATATTTTAAAATTTATTTTCTCCTTAAAATGTAAATTTTATTTATTTACATAAAACACTTTTGGTAAATTAAAAAAACATTTTTTTTACTTACTTGTTGAAGTCTGAGTTCCGATTCCAGTTTTGTTTGCAAGATTTGTTTTTGGTAAAGTGCCTCGTTTAATTTTTCCTCCAATTCGTCTATTTTGTGTAAGTGTTGAGCTTTCAGATTGTCAATAGCAATTTCTCTTTGGGATAATTCAATTTTGTACAACTGAAGATCATGAAGAAGTTGTTTCTTTTCCATAACTAATTTGATAGGTGGGGGTGCGCCATAATCTTTCTCTTTTATCCTTCCGATTCTGGCCTTTCTGCTACGATCCTCTCTCTCAGGTGATAATGTGTCAGTCGGAACAGAAGTTTCCAGACTAATTTCATCGGATTCTTGTTCCCGGAAGATCTGGGAAAATTCCGATTCTGCCATTTTGGGGGAATTAAATCAAGTTTGCTTACGAATAAAAATAATAAACCATACTAGCTTGTGTTCCTGAATTTCTCTATTATTATTATTATAATTATTAATATTTTAAAAATGCATTATCTGATTCTAACGATTGTATGCCGATTTAATTTGAAGGGTAAGCATATTACGATTTTAGAAGGCAGTTATTAGAGTTTAATGGTTAGTTTGAGTAAGGTCTGCTGGCTGCTCTGGAGTCTCTCCCGGTCGGCAGTCCATTCCATCTCTATTCGACCCGTTTCGTTCACATTATAATTGGATTTTCAATTTTTCTTAACTTTACCAAACAAATAAAAGTAAACAAAATAAAAGCAAAAAACACCGTCAATGAAAAAAGCAAACAAATTCTATTAGAAATGAATGAAATACCAATAATCATTCATTTTCGGTACACAATGTTTATTGTGTTTACTGTTTTTCTTTGATTTCACAAACGATGCTTCCTAAAAGTAGAAGACGATAAAAGCTTGAAAAATTATTATAAGAAAACAAATACAAACACGAAATCCTCGCTAATTTTCTCTCGTTTATATTTTATGATTAATATTTTCTGTTAGCGCTAAATTCACCAAGGATACAAGAAGGCACGGCCGTTGTAACTTGTTGAAACACGTTTCAAAGAAAAAGAGCGGAAGATTTACTTAAAACTTAAAGCAAATTTGAGTTGTCTCCCTTACAACAAATATTTCTAAACTTGTTATAAGAATTTTTAAAGATAAAGATTTCTATAAATTTTGATTGATTAAACTCACAACTCTTCGAATTGCAATCCGAATAAACGTTAAAAAAATTAATTAAAATTCGATATTGAAATAAAAATTTTCAATGTTTTTTTTTTCTATTTTTAAAGTTTTTTTTAAATTATTTTAAAGTTCGTTCTCGCTGTCTGTACAGACGGGAGTACACGACACGGACACCACACACACGCGCGTGTGAGGACCTTCAACATATTATATGTGTGTGTGTGTGTGTGTGTGTGTGTGTGTGTGTGTAGGACTGTTAGTTGTGTAACTTCCCAAATGAGGAACCGTCACTGGCGGAGCGGACACCGGCGACCGCCCCAGGCATCAGTCATCTCGTACTTAGGGGCATTTTAAATGTGCAAAAAAAAATTAGAGCCAGTTAGTTATCGAATTTGAATTTTTTTATAAATATTATTTGAATTATACATTTATGTTTTGAATAATTTTCGGGTTTTCTTTGATGATAACTGTGTGAGTGTGACGACGAGAATGCAATAAGATGAAAGTCTAGGTCTAATACCGGAAGGCTATTATTAGATCCTTGATTGTAGTCCCATGAAAATTAATATTTTAAAGGCACTTTTACGACGCCCCTGAATGAATAATGTCTCAAAAAAATTTTCTCGAAATATTACATTTGAAACACATTGTGCGTCAAAATGTTTTTCTCTCACTGCAAATTTGAAAAAAAAATAATTTCATTAGGTTGGCAAACTGAAATAGGCGTATTTAATTTATTTTTGTTCATTTAAAAACAACAAAAAAAGAAACCTCAAAGAAACAAAAAAAAATACATTGGTGCGAGAGAAAGCATTTGAACAATATTTTTTTTCTTTTTATGAGTATTTAGAAAATCGATTTCCTCTCGAATTTAATCGGAAAAAATAAAAACACAAACTTATCACCGAAATAATGTCACTGATTTTCGCCACTTCAACTCACTTCATTAGTTTTAGCCAAACAAAATTATCTCCCTTAGATGAACTCTCACTTCAAAATATAAATTATACTAACACTGAACGAAGGCAGTGCGCGTGGTTACCTTCTATTTCTCAAGAAAATAATAGAAATTAAGTTTTATATAAACTTTTTAATCCAAATCAAAATTTAAGATTACTTGAAAAACAAAATTTGATATTTTTAACCATTCTTTTTTATATATAGCCTAGCAATATAACAGAATATTGTACTTATTAATTTGTAACTTTAACCACATGGCAAATTAAGTCATCATGGCGAGACACGTTGGTAAAAGAAAGTTACCGAAATCAGAAAATGTTCAACTTGAAAGCGGTGAAGTAAGTTTATCTCTTTATTAAAAATTCCTAGCGATAAATTTGTGAATTAAAAATAAACCTACCCCTTTATTATTATGAGTTATAGATTACGAAGCAATAATTGCACACGGTAAATAGTGGAGGAAAACGGGGATTTTTTTGTTACTGTTTAGAGGCTTAATTTGTGTATTAATTTTGAAAATTGATTTTGATTTTAGTCTAAAATAACAAAACAAAAAAAAACATCAACAGCAAACATCAGATTTCGATCAATGTTTATTTCAGATGAAAATATTGAATTTAAAAAATCTATTTTCGTTAAAGTTAAAAAGTCGATCTTATCTAAAGAAACCTCGCTTTAATGTTTCGTCTTTTCAATCTTTTTTTATGGATTTCTCTGCCATTCAAACACACACTAAGAAATAACTAATAAAATTTAACGTTTTGATCCCCCAGAACCACTCGATTAAAAGTCACTTTTGAGTTGTTGTTTGAAACGAATTTTTTTTTCTTTTCGTCAAAACTTGAAAGAAATGAAATGATTGGCTTTTGAGGGAGTCGGTCTGCCGGTTCGATCAGTTCAGTGCTAAAATTGTAGTGTTTCTGGGTTGTTGTTTTTTTAATCCCTTATTTCTACTTTATCTAATCCAAATGATTATAGTGGAACTCGGATATAAGAGATTTGTCCGGATCGGAACGGAAGACAAGTCTCTTATATGCACATTTTGTTTTGTAAAAGTATATAATAATGGCACAGGCTCTAATTTTGGACCAGAGAAAATGTTTCTTATAGCTGGGTTTCTCTTATATCTTGGTTACACTATAACTTTCACATAATAAACACCTAGAAGCCAAATTTTAGATATTTTCTATTCAGTTTTAAAAAGTTACTTTTTTTAAATTTCTTTTTTCTTTCTATCATTTTTTTTTTCATTAATTCCTAAAGAATTACATTGGACAGACAATAATTAGCAAATTTTGTAAAAGATAAAAAAATTTATTATTATTTTTTTCGTTCTAATTTCAGCTGGATAATTTGAAAGAAAATCTAAATATTAGTGAAGAAGAAGCTGAAGAATCTAATTCTTCAGAAAGTGATTCAGAAGAAACGGATTATTCTGGATCTGAAGAGGAAAATGAAACTTCTGAGGTAATTATTAAATTTTAGTCCTAATGATGGATAGATTATTAGATTTCTTTTTTTATTAATAGCATACTAGTAACAATATTGCTCAGGGGATGATGATGCTCCTTTTGTGCTTGCTTTGATCTTTGTTTTTGGTAATATCAAGATTTTTTTTTCTTTTTGTCATAATTTGTTTTGTTTTTTTTTTAATCCGAAATTAGTTTAATAAACTGCTATTATAATAACACTCCATTGACCAACATAGCCAACAACACAGTTGTTCACCACCATGGGCTGGGCTTGCCTGCAACGATTCTTTTTAATTTTAACCCCTTCGCAGCAATTTTTTCAGCTTAAAACCAAATTGAATTTGTATCAAAATACTCAGATACCAAATTTTAAGTCTCTAGACCAAAAATTAGCAGTGTAATTTGGTAGGGACTGTTCCTACACACACACACACACACACACGCGCACATAAGATCCTTTATCTATAAAAGTGAAAATGTGTCTGAGGACAGGACCTGTCTGTACCAAATATATTTTGGGTCTAACTTTAAAATTGAAATGTGGATTATTCTGAGCTGGGAACACATTCTCCAACGTTTTAAGCTGGAAAAATAGATGCTAAAAGGTCAAAATTTGGAAACACAAATGAAAACTAACACAAAAGTGAATATTAAAGAATTCGGACCACTGAAATTTGCACAGCGTATTCGCAATATACATTTCATTAAACACAACATGAATTGACATCTGGAAGAGTATTTACTGCTTTAGGAATAAAATATACAAGACTGCTTTCCTTTACTATTCTTATTTACCTTGATAGCAAGTCCCTGGCGCCTGGGCATACTTATGATATTATATTTACTTGGTGGGCACCAACCCAAGTTTAGCAGAAGGCCATTTAAATGTGCTCTTACCCGGGCTTTTTATATCCGGTGTTACCCTTCACCTAGATGAGCTGCTCTCCGAGTTAATGAGCCCCATCTGCCCGGGGCTGCTAAAGTGAAAGTAATGGTTTTGACTGGGATTTGAACTCACGTAATACGAATTCAGAGCCCAAGCTCTTACCAATGCTCCACCGTCACTGCCCATACTTATGATATATAATTAAAAGATTTATAATTTGTCATTTGTTGATGGCTTCATTATTATCAAATGTGGAACTTGACATTTAAAAAAAAACTTTATTTAATTGTTTCAAAATCATGAAGAAAATGTACTTGAGGCTGACTATAGTGTGCACCTAGTTGAATATTAATGTGCAAAAACAGACAAGGACAATAGTTTGAAAACGGAAAACTCTTGTTTAACGTGATAATTCACTGGATCTGGCTTCATTAAATAAGATTATGTCCTTTCTTTGGTAATTGGTTGATTTTAATACTACTACTTTATATAATGTATCTATCAAATCCCTACAACTATAACCTACTCCCAAAACAATTGAACATAAATCGTGTTGAAATTATTCTCATATTTACAGGAAGAAAGTGCTGATTCAGAAGATGAGAAAAATTCTACCAGTGATGATAATGATGAATCTATTGATAAAGAATTGGAGAAAATAGCATTTGTGAATGGAACTTCAGAAAATGATGAAGTGGATCAGGCTGATGATGATGATGATGATGATGTTGCTGAGGGTGGTGGTGATAAAGAAGATTTAACTGAAGAAGAAAACCAAGAAGATAAAATCAAATTTGGTAATGCTAATGAGGATGAGTCAAAGAATGAATTGAGTTTGGAGAAGTCAGTCAAAGATGCTTTGGATGAATTGAATGAAAAGACAAAAATGGGGGATGAATATGAAGAAGATTCTTCAGATGAAGAGGTAAGAATCAACCCATTAAGTTCTAGGATAGCAGAATTTTTAAACATGAAGTACTGAATAAGAATAGGTTAAAATAAACAAATTCAATGACAGAAGTGATACCTCACATATAAAATTTCAAGTCTCTGGACCAAAAATTGGCATAGTAGCTTGGGGATAAATATAAAAATAGGTTAAAGTAAACAAATTCAATGACAAAAGTGATACCCCACACATTAAGTCTCTCGAACAAAAATTGGCAAATTAGTTTGGTGGTCTATAGTTATGAAACTTTTGAACACTCTTTCAAAATTGGACCATTTCTTTTAGAAGCTGATTTTTTATACTCATGGGGGATGGGTATTCTGAAACAACACCTATCTAAGGGCACTTCCTGATACATAAAGTACAACTATGTGAATTTTCAAAAAAATTGGCCTAGCCATTTCAATTTAATACAAAATATCTCTATCAAAATAAATTTGATCAATAATGTCTTTTTCACCTTTTAAAATAATGGCTTTTTTTCCTTTTTGTAGGATATCCGAAATACTGTTGGAAATATCCCAATGCAGTGGTACAATGACTATGACCATATAGGATATGACCTTGATGGACGAAAAATCCAGAAGCCTCAAAAGGGGGATGAATTGGATAACTTTTTAGATAAAATGGATGATCCAAATTATTGGTAAGGAACCAAATTGATTTCTTAATGATTTGTTGTTGCTTTTATACATAAGTATTACCATTTATAAATAGTAAATAGAAAGAGACAAAAATAATCTTGTTAGCACTCCCATTGTCATAAACTTACAGATTTTTTCATGTGTATAGCTTTTCCATATGTACTCTGTCATTAAAGACGGTTTTAATGACTAAATATTTTCAAGGAATTTTCATTGTTTTCATTTGCTGATATTTATGGGGAAAAGTGTTTTTTTGTTGTTGTTTATTATATGTATAAACTAAGCTTCCATAAATTTAGTCTTTTGTGCCACCTTTAAAATCTAATTGAGCTAGACTTTTCTGTTGGTTTAAATTGTCCCCTAGTAAACAAAAATTATAATTTTTCAACATTATTTATAAACATTAGTTTTTGTCTAAAATCCAACATTTGAAACAATTCAAATATCAACATTTAAAAACTTGCTTTTGAAATTCGTTGAAATTTAAATTTTTAAAACAATATCTAAAAAAGAAATACCTTTTACTGAAAATGTAATAGGTATTTAGACCATGGTTGTTTATGGACTTCAAAGTCCACTAAAATTATGGGTAATTTTTTCAGTATTTCTTATTTGATATCAAAATATCATTTACTGTTAATTTTTATTTTTTGCAGGCGAACTGTGGTCAACAAATTGACAGGCCAAAAAGTTGTTCTTTCTGATGAGGATGTTGACATCATTAAACGTATTCAACTTGGAAAAAATCCAAACAAGAATGAAGATCCATACAAGGTAGATCTCTTTTCTCTTCTATACAATTAATATTGAATTAACAACTGGAACCAAGTTAAAAAGAGAAAAGCAAGATATTTCCATAACTCCACGTGAAAATGTCTAATCTTATTTTTGAATATTTAAAAACTTTCTGTTGGTAAATTTCCTGTATGTTGGTAAAGGAAAGTGGAACAATGACTATCGTAAATTTTGAATTAATACTTTTTTTTTGCATATATTTGTTATTGTTATAAATAGGGTGAACCAACAACCCACTTCAGTAAAATAAATGTTATGCAAATAGAAGAAGACATATTTGTAATATGCAAATTCAAATCTTGATCTTTTTGTGTTCATATTTGGACTAAAACCCTTAGAAAAGGTATGAATCATCACAATCCATCCAGCTATGGTTTATTTAGTGCATCTGGTGTTATTAAAAAAATCTATGTGTAAGCAGAAGGAATATTTCTTAAAACTGATTGTTCTCTGCATTAAATGACCCTTTTTAAAAAAAAGAGTTGATATTCCATAAAACTAAAGCAAACAAAGAACCAATTTTGATATCTGAGTTCTCGTAATGGCCACTAGTTTTCATAGTTATGTAATACAGACTGGTTTTCAAATTTGAATAAACATACACAATTTTATTCTAATCATGAAATTGGTTGTAATTTTTTTTTTCCTTTTTCTCTCAGCCTTGGATAGATTTTTTCAGCTATGAAACCATGATCCACCCCCTGAGTAACCGGCCACCTGATAAAAGGAGCTTTATTCCCTCAAAATGGGAACGACTAAAGGTAATTTAATGATCTAAAATCTTAAGTCTAACTTACAAATGAAATTTTCATATTGTAACCAAGTAAAAAAAGTGTTTTGATTGTCTATTTTATGTAAATCAAGTCTGACAAAGGCTTAGGTGAAAAGAAAAATAACCAAATGTGATGAGAAATGTTCAATCCACTCCATAAAACCCTTTGCTTATTAAATTTCTTTCACTTCTTAATAACCATTGTATTTTTTTATTCTCAGATTTGGTGATGAAAGATTTAAATGTGTGGATTTTATAACACAAGAAGTTGACTTGGTTAAAAAGTAACATTCAAAACCCGTTTAGTCTCTGAATATCAGAATTTTTGACACTTTAAATACTTAATAAGAATAGGTTAAATTCAATGACGAAAGTAATGTCAACATGAAGTAGTGCACCAAGTCAGTAGCAATTCTATTCACTAGGACCCAGCATAATATTTATGTGACAGCATTTTTCAATGTACATTTACCAGAATAATTAAGTGTAATGTCATAACTTATTCAATTATGTAAATAAATTCATAACCAATAGTAATTTTATAGTCAATAGATACATGCCGTTAGATTATATGTGTAAAAGTTTGTATATCACCAAACAATCTGCATTTTATGTATTTTCATAAAATCTTTCTAGTTCTTTTTTTCAACAAATTCTAGAAATAAGCTTATGAATCAAATAGCCTTTTAATCCTTTTATAGAGTGACTAAGCAGCCGGAAGTGTCAAAATATTTATTTAAACCCTAAAAAAACAATATATCGGCCCTGGCAACTTAAGGCAAAAGAAGACACACACACAGAACGATATTTCAACCCCCATCTTTGGACACTGACTTGGCAATATTACCTAGTAGTCACTCAGAGCCGTTCTATTAAAAGACCTTATTAGGGTCAAAATATTAGTGTCTTTTTTTGCCTTTGGTTACTAAGGCCGATATATCTGCCCCTTGGGGTCTAAAGGGTTAAAGAAATTTTATTTAGTGTCCTAACAAAATGCTAATGAAAAACTATATTTTCATCAATTGTTGTCTTCCATCTGTCATCCTTAACTCATTTCATTAAAAACAATCTGTAAAAAATGAAAAAAAAAATCCAACTGAAAATAAACAAAAATGAAAGTTTATCCTGTATTAATTTTACCAATGGCCAAATTTGGCTGGCATGACTTTTTGCATCTCATTATTATTCATTCTTTGAAACATTTTTTTTTAATAGGTTGGTCAATTAGTTCATTCCATAAAGATGGGATGGTTGAAACCCAAAAAGAAAAAAAAAGACCCAGATGATGAAAGCAAAAATCAATCTTTTTATATGTTGTGGAAGGACAATGAAGTGGTAAGTTTTTAAATCAGGATTTTTTTCTCTCAATCCAGTATATGTAGGTTGCTTATTTTGCATAAGTCTATATACTTTGACAATGCGATGGTTGGCAATTTTGTATGTACATTCTTGTACAGTTGACTGTCTTATACAATCTGATATAGGTTGGTTGTTTTGTATATATACAGCCTTGTTATAAATTGGGTATATATACATATGTTAGGTTAGATTTTATGTCACATGAACCACTATATATATATATATATTAGTTAAGCTCGTCAGGTCGACCTGACGAACGCATAGCGAGAAACTGACAATTGTCGACTTCTGTTGACTCCGTGTCTACACTAATATACACACTCTGTCACTGATATTGAGCACTCTATAATTTTAAGCAACTTTATTACTTAAAATGATAAAAATATATATATATAAATATATATACATACATATACACACCCTATGACATAGGTTGACTTATTAGTCTATGCAATTAAAGCTGAAATTATTTTTATCCCTGTATCATTCTTAAATATATAAAAATAAAACCTTTAATAGTTCTATTTTTTCCATAGATATTTTACTAAAAGTTTCATTAATGTCCCAAAAAAATATACATTTACAGAATTAAAAAAAAAAGTAGGTGGCATTACTTTTGGATCAACATTCATAGTATTCTTGAATTGATTAAGAACATTGTTTTTTTTTTCCAGAGTGAAATGGACAAACGTTTCCGTCATCACATTCCTGCACCTAAGCTGGCATTACCTGGCCATGGGGAGTCCTACAACCCTCCCTCTGAGTATCTCTTTACACCTGATGAGGAAAAGAAATGGCAAGAGCAAGAACCCTATGAGAGGAGAATCAAACTTAAGCCACAAAAATATTCATCTTTACGTCTTGTGCCAGCTTATTCTGATTTTACAAAAGAAAGATTTGAACGCTGTCTCGACCTTTATCTTTGTCCCAGGAAAAAAGTGATGAAAGTAAGAAATTCTAATATTTTTTCTATATTGGTTCCTCTATGTTTCAGTTATTAGTTATCGGTAAAGCCATGACAAATATTCTTTTATTAAAGAATATGCTTGTCAGATGCCTAGTAATTAAGGCTGTAACAAGAATATTTTTAATAAAAGTATGTTGTCACGGCCCTACTAATAAGTAAAGAATTAAAAGAAATGATAAAATCACAAAATTATCAATTCTATGATAAGCATATTCTTTAATAAAAGAATAATGTCACAGCCCTAGTTATCAGTGAATATGGAAGACAATTGTTTTCCAAAATAGATTAACAACTATAGAAAAACATTTATCAAAAAATAATTGTTCTCGGCATTATACAAATTAAAGAGGTTTGTATGCTGTAGAACTAACTAACAAACAAACAATTAACTCCTAGCATGTCCGTGGCGTCAAAGATGACTGCAAAAAAATGTTAGTAAAACAATAAAAAACAGTAAATTGTATTAAATAATAACAGTTGAACAACCTAAAAATAAAAAATAAGCCTAATGTCTTCAGTGTATGTTATACATACAAATAAAAAAAAATTTAAAGAAAAATTATAATAAATACATTTTATTAATTTACTTGCATATCTGTGCAATTAAAAATGACAACATAAAAAGGCTAGTAACATTATAAAAATTCATAAAATTTGTATAAACGAATGAAATAAAGATAGAAAGTGGAAATAATATTTGAATACCCCCCACAACCAAAAAAAAAAAAGAAAATCTGTTTTCAGTGTATAACAAGATTCATATGAATGATAAGAAAAGGGAATAAATTCATTATAAGAAACATAGATTATGAAAAAGTTCCAAGCTTGTCAACTCATAAATTTTGTATTCAATAATTCAAGATAGATTATATTTCTTAGATTATGATAAAAATGTTTCTTGTATAAGTACATCCTTCATAGTTCAGTCAGTAGATCATCAAACTTTTAAAATTAAAATAAAAAAAGTCAATCTGAATGTCTAGGGTTCAATTACCCATGTCATGTTTTCATTTTTAATCTTCAGAACATGATATACAATACATATAAATACATATCAGTCATTTTTATTAGATTTTTCCTGAGAGAGGTCTAATACTTTAAGATCTTATAAATAAGATTCATTTATTTATTTAAATAAAGAAAACAGTTACTATGCTTATATTAAACATTTATTGGTGTTAGAATAAAAGAATGAATATTCGTCAATTTTTGTAATGTATTAATAATTGAAAATAATGTTGTTTTTTTTTAATTTAGGTAAAAGATTTGGATCCACATGATTTGCTACCTCAGCTTCCTAAACCCAGAGACTTACAACCATTCCCTACGATACAATCAATTGTAAGTTATCATTCATTCTTCAATGACAGTTTTAGCTATCATTGCCTGGAAGTCACAGTTTAACAACTTGTTTCAATTAAAGGATTTGAGAGATTAGTCTTTATTCAGTATGTTGGAAATGAGAAAGAAAATGAGTACAAAATTGAAACATTATTCTTAATTCTAATAAAACTTTTAATAAACCTATGTTGGAGATACCGGTTCGCACAAGATCACCAAAATTAAGCAACAGAGAGCTGGTTCAGTACTAAGATGAGTGACCTAATAGGAATATCAGGTACTGTACTGTGATGGTGTCACAATAAAAACACCTAGCATAGCGTAGAGTTTTCCCCTTAATGACATATCAATGGCATATCAAATAAAAATCAAATGCCTCCTTTATGAGGTAAATGTCAAAATTAGCTTCATACACAGGCTAATAAATTAAAAAATAAAATGACAGGAAAGCATTATGGGTTTTTTTGTATAAGCAGTGAATATGCATCAAAGCGTTGCCACCATATAATCATGGGGGCCGGTTCTAATATTAATTTCAAATTGGCATGCAGGCAACACCTATGCTCTAGCAGGTCTGTAAACTGTTTACACACACACACCACATCCAAGTTATTCAACTTCTCATTTTCCTTGTGCAAAGAAATGGTTAAACAGAAATCTGTTTTTCCCCTCTTCTTTTTGTCAGGTCTACAAAGGTCACAAGGATATGGTTCGCTGTATTTCTGTACACTTAAAAGGGCAATGGCTGGTGTCTGGTAAGTATAAAAGATAAGATTCCTTTTATTAAGTTATTCATTTACCTCCTACTCTTATGAAAAGATTCCCTCTAGCTATGGGTTTAATAGTGAATATTGTTTTATCCAAAGAAAAAAACTGTGTGTACAAAATGACTAAAATTTACTAAAGCATAAAAAGAAGGTGAATGTATTTTAAGTTTTCTTTACTTAATGAACTTTTTCTTTTTGCATATCTGCTAATTAAGGTAACTTGGAAATTATTAAACCTTTAAAGATTAAATTTTTTTTTTTTTTTTTTTCTTTCATTTCTTTTTAGGTTCTGATGATTGTACTATCAAAGTCTGGGAAATATCTACAGGTCGTTGCATGAAAACAATTCCAGTTAAAGGAGCTGTTAAAAGTATTGCATGGAACCCAAATTCATCTTTGTGCCTAGTTGCTGCTGTCGTGTTAGTCTTCCATTTATACATACCTATTTATATATTTCCATTTGGAATTCTCATATGAAATATATATAATATGAGCCAGCAAAGTTAAAGCATTGGTAAAAGCTCGGGCTCTGGAATCGTATGCGAGTTTAAATCCCAGTCAAAAACCATTGTATTCACCTTTAGCTGCCGTGGTCAGTTAACTTGGGAGAGCAGCTCATCTAGGTGAAGGGTAACACCGAATCCAAAAAGCCCGGGTAAGAGCACGTAAAAATGGCCTTGTGCTAAACTTGGGTTGGTGCTCACCAAGTAATTATAATATACTAGATAAGCCAAAAGTAGGTGAACAGTAAAAACATTTATTTATAGAGATGACATCATTTTTTAAATCCCTGGCACTTCCTGGTTTTGATCTATTAACTTTTTCCTTAAGTACTCCCCCCCCAAAAAAAAAAAAAAAAAAAAAAAA
>JAUZSX010298703.1:0-13308 GCA_034780655.1 Idiosepius hallami | reverse complement strand
TTAAAAAAATGTTTTTTTCAAACACTGAGAAGATACAAAAAAAAACGTTTTTGAATTAAAAAAAAAACAAGTAAATAAATAAATAAATAACAGAGAAGTGTTTTTGAAAATTAAGAAAAAATAATTCATTTTCAAACACAAAAGCGTTTTTGAAAAAAAAAATATTGGCAAGTCCCCGACGCCGGGCAATACTTCTACTTTATATTTTATCACCTGTTTTAACTTAAAAACCTATAATTCATACTAAAAACCTTTAGGTTACATTTATTATTAAAATTTTTATTGTCTTATAATACATTTTAATTTATTTGTGTACGATCACTAATTTTAGCTTGTAGAACTATTTTTCGGATTTTGTCCTCATCCTTATTATTTTATTAATAACTAGCAACTTTAGCCTGGCGTTGCTCGTGCCTTGCGAATAGGATGTTAGCTAAAATATTGGCCGTAAGTGTTCTAGTATATCTTATAAATATATAATAATAATAATAATAAAAATAATAATAATACTTTTTCTGCTATTGTTGTCTATTCGTTTTAGTTAAACTGTATTTTTTAATGCTCAACTGGTCACAGGATGAACGATGATCAGCAAGGCCGTTATTGTGGTATCTGTTCCTAACTCTGACTCTGGGTCAGAAAAATCGATATTCTAGAAAAACGGTACATAATTCCGGGATAAAATTTCATTTTTAAGATTTCGAGGGTTTAAGAAACAACTGGATGTTGGTATCAGATTTGAGCACCTAGGGATGGCAATGAGGTTTGGCGCAGGTTAGAGAGGTCCATAACTGTTGCGGAGAAATACACACCCTCATAACCTCTAAGATGGACTCATCCATTATGCATATAACTAGCAGCCTAGTTCCGCTAAATGAGAGCTATCTTTTCACAACTAACCCTTAATTTCATATAAATGTTCTTATTTTCACCAAGTAGTCGTGTTCCTACTTCCACCACCTTTGACTTACTAACCCTTTCTGTACCACTAACCCTTAATTTGATATAAATGTTCTTATTTTTAACAAATAGTCATGTTCCTACTTCCACCACGTTTGACTTACTAACCCTTTCTGTACCACTAACCCTTAATTTAATATAAATGTTCTTATTTTTAACAAATAGTCATGTTCCTACTTCCACCACCTTTGACTTACTAACCCTTTCTGTACCACTAACCCTAACTTGATATAAATGTTCTTATTTTTACCAAGTAGCCGTGCTCCTACACCAGCCAAATAACAATAATGAAAAACTGGTGATGATGAAAAAAAACCTTGTCACACTAATTGTGATCAAACTGTGTCAAAAATTCAGACAAACAACAAAAAGAAATTATATATATATATATATATTTTCATTATATACATACATATATAGGTTTATATTCATAGATGTATGCATATAATCAAATTAGATTTATTCAGTCACTTATCTTACATGGCTATTTAGAGTTGACGCACACACACACTCACACGCACGCACACAGAAAAAAAAAAAAAGACTTTTAGGGGTTTTAATTTCTAGATTCTGTTCTGGAAAAAAAAAAAAAGACAAAACCCTGAACAGATATCTAAAACCTTCATATACAGGGGGGAAAAAATTATAGGTCTCTGCAGCCACACCAGATATTTTTTTTTCTTTCTTTTTTTTTTATTTCCCTAAATATCAATATTTTTTTTTTCTTTGTTTAATACTTCATTTCAATTTTTTTGTTTTTTGTTTTTCAAAATCTGACTGTCTGGCGCTAACCGTTGGGCCCCTTCCCTGAATAGAGACGGGAAAATACCACAGTATGGAGTTTCTGTCCACGGAATTAATTCTTCTCTCTTAGTTGAATTGTACAAATATCATTGATTTGAAGAATTGGTTTTTTTAATTGATTTGTTCAAATCCATAGATGTTCATTTTCTTCTCCTTTAGAAGATAGTGTTGGTTAGTTAGACCCTTTAGTATGTCATTTAAAGCTGGAAATTGTGAGTTTCTTTAGCCAGCTTATCAACCTTTAAAAGGTCATTTAAAGCTGGAAATTGTGAGTTTCTTTAGCCAGCTTATCAACCTTTAAAAGGTCATTTAATGCTGGAATTCATATTTTTAGTTTATTTTAGTCAGCATATCAACTTTTAAAAGGTCATTTAATGCTGGAACTCATTTTTCTTTTCATATCAACCTCTAAAAGGTCATTTAATGCTGGAACTCCTTTTTCTTTTCATATCAATGTTTAGAGGTCATTTAATGCTGGAACTTGTTCGTTAGTTTGTTTTAGCCGGCATATCAACCTCTTAAGTCATTTAATGCTGGAACTAATTTTTCTTTTCATATCAACCATTAAAAGGTCATTTAATGTTGGAATTCGTTTTTTTAGTTTATTTCAGCCAGCATATAAACCTTTAAAAAGTCATTTAATGCTGGAATTTGTTTTTCTTTTCATATCAATCTTTAAAGGTCATTTAATGCTGGAATTGATAATTTTATTTTATTTTAGCCAGCATATGAATCCCTTAAGTCATTTAATGCTGAAGCTCGTTTTTCAGTTTGTGTTAGCCAGCGTTCCACCTTTTACAGGTCATTTAATGCTGGAACTTGTTATTTTTTCTCTCTTTTTTCCCCACTTCTTTTTCTAGAGAGGTATACACATTTTTTTGTCTCTGTTTTCAACTGAATAGACTTCATTTTTTTTAAAAATTAAAATTTCTTTCCCGTTTTTTTAAAATCCAAGTCAAATCATCCCGACATATGCATCTTCGTGTTAATTCTAACACACAAATGTCTACACAGATAAATATTCATGTATGTATGTATGCGATAATATCATTTTTACGTATGAATCATATGAGCATATCTATGTGTATGTTATGTAGCTTATACATTGCATATGTCAAATACACAAGTGTATGTTTGTGTGATGTGAGAATTTATGTATGTGTGTGTGTCTGTTCTGATGAGCACAAATGAGAAACTGACAGTCACCAAAAACTGTACAAATGCTAATTAACCTTAAACTTGCAAACTTATTGTTAAACTCTCTAGTTATATATATAATATATATATATATATAATTATTATTATTATTAATGGAATCATATTTCCCACAGTATTTTTAAATGAACCAGAAATTAACATCAATAAATAATTTAGATATTTGCATATAGATCTATTTCATTCTTCCAGATATATATATATATTTTTATATATTTATAAATGAAAGAATAAGATTTATATATATATTATTTCAGTGATAATTTTGAAGGTATTACAGTCAAAAGTATTGCTTTTTTTTAAATAAAAAAATCAATATAACTAAAAAAAACAAACTTTGAATCAAATATTAAAAAGGTTTAAAATCATTTGCATTTGTTAGAAAAAACAAGTTGTTTAAGTATTATATTTTTAAAATCTTTATATCTATAAAAAAAACTCTTACCTAAAGGCAAGTAAAGACATTTTTAGAAACATTCAAGAAAATAGCCTTGAACGAATCACGCATCTCATGTATAATTCAAAATTTGTCTGTATCAATATACCTATCTAAAGATGCTTAGGCATGTTTTTAAGATTTATATGGTTGCTGCTATAAGTAAATATACAACATTATACACACAAATCAATGCTGACTGATAGAGCTAAAGGGATTTTTAAATTGAAGACCACCAGAGTATAAAACAATCAATTACTACAAATGGTTATAACTTCTGGTATGAAGATATTATACAGTACTTTCTGTTATGTTTAATCATTTTTTCTATTTTCTGAATGACTTAGATACTTACCCATTAATAAAATTTTCTGGGATTTTGACAATTGTATTTTTATAGTCTTCATATAATAGCTTTTTGTTCCAGTGTGTGTACTGAATAAGCCCCATGGGCAATTGATAAGTGCTTTCTACAGACATTAGTCTTTCTCCAGATTATAGAAATATTTAACAATTGTTAAAAATGACTATAAAGTGACATAAATTCAAGTCAGAAAAAGACTGAGGAAATAACTAAGACAGAGGGAGAAAAATGAAATCTGAAACAAGCATTAAAAAGTCAATTGCATTATTTTTATTTCTTCCTTTTTTTTCTATTGATGGAAGATCAGAATTGAAAATATTAAAAAAAAATATGCTTAAAAAAAAGGCAGACATGAATAAAAAGTGAAAGACTTTTAGGAACAAATCTGAGACAAAATTCTTTGCAACAATTTCGAAGAGAATTATTTGATATTCTTTAAAGATGCTTATTTTAAAAATATTTGATTTAGATCTTGAACATATGCATTATATTTTTTCAACCATATATTTTGAGACTGGTATATACAGTAGATAAGTGTAGAAACAGGGTCATCATCTTTCAGTGACTGTCAATTTCTTGCCTGAGCAGTCATCAAATGAAGACTGTTGACTCCATGTCTACATTTATCTATTATACATGCTCCATCACTGATATTAAGCACTCTAACTGTAAATAAAGGCAATCTTACTCTACAGATTAATATATAAATATAGATACACACACAAAGCACAGCTGGCATTTGAAGACCCATATATATTATTTAATAAAGTTTTCTATTAATATTTCAAACAAGTGTCTAGAGGCACACATTTTTTATATTGTTTTGAAAATTAGGAACCTTTTAAAGTAATTTAATCTCATGTTCCTTTTGAACAACCTCTGGTCAGGAAATTAAAAGTCGTTAGTAAAACTGAAATAATAAAAAGCGTATATGTCCCCTGGCTTGACCTTTCTTATCATTATGACAGTTCATTCAGTTTTACCAAATATTTTTCTCCTGATGAGATGTTGGTCATCGGGGCCTCAAGATAAATTTACATTAAAATGTTATAAGTTTTCAAAACAATATTAACATTTTATGTATTTATTTTTCAGAAACTCATAATGAGAGAGCCTATGCAAACAAATGAAATAAAAAGTGAGTTGTGATTGTAGCATTAAATAAAGGCTGATTGTACGGACTTGGCAACATCCCACACGTCTCAAAGAATGAAAGAATAACTGGCATGCAATTTGGACAACCACATCAACCCAGACATTTGGTATTGTAACTCTCCGGATATCAATCCACTGTGTGGAGAAACCTATTGGGGGAGGATGTGGTTAAGAAACACCCCCCATATCACCTAAGCTTCTTTAAAAACTGTCATGGTTCGAATGATGTCTGACATGAATAAGAACCAATTAAACAGAGTTAGCAAATGGTATAGAGGTAGTTATTGATGCTAGTAATGGTTTTATTTAAAAAAATAATCAATTGTTAGGTAATATCAATGTTTGGTATTTGTAGTCAAATACAATCAACTGCTTTGGGTTTTTTCTAAAGTTTTTTTTAAATCTTGGAAATTTGTTTTCAAATAAAAACCACATTCTGAATATAATTTGTTGTTGATAGTGTAGCAAAATATATATATTTTTTTTAATGAGTTCACAATCATTCTCATGTTCATAGACATAATATTACATGTGCATATAGATAAATGCAAGTAAATATAAATGTATAATGAGGTGTCCAAATAGTTACCGTGTACTATGGGTATGTAGAAATTTAAATAAACTAATAAATAGTACATTCTATATAACATTAAGACAATAAAATTTTCAGAATTAAAAAGGTTTTATTCATTTACAGTATTATAGCTTCTTATCTTACAAGAAATGCTGGTAGTCTAGATTTACATAGTAGTTGTGATGAAACCAGGCACATCACAAAGCTTATTTAAGTGATTTATATATAAAAAACAGCTGTCTATGGATAATACCTTAACTTTTATACCCAACATCCTTACTATGCAAAGAAAAAGTATTATCAGTTGCCTACTACATCAAGCAAAGACAAAAGTCTGGGGTGACAACAAATATCATACACTTCATTGGAAGAGTCAATCAGAAAGTGTAATATTGGTCCTTAAAAAACAACCAAGGACAATCAATAGAAGTCTGTCTCTTGTATATAGATAACAAGTCAAAGAGAAATCAAAAGATATGAAGTTCATATAATATAAAGATAACATTTGAATCATCTAAATAGACTAAGTATATTGAATACCACATAGTAATCTATAGTTCAAAATTCAAGGTAAAACCAAATATACAAACTAGTTATATAAATATAGAACAATAATAATATTAAGCATTAATTTAATTATCTCAGAGAAAGATAGATTAAAAGTTCCACCAAATTTATTCACATATATGGCAATATGGTTTCCTTATAGCAGTCAGAAATAGGGAAAAGAAATTTAGTATAGACTGACATAGTCGTCATTCATAGAATTTTAACTGTCTTCCCAAATTTGAAAGGAAGATTATTGCATTTATTAAGAAGGTTAGCATAGTTTCTAACCATAGGTGGGAGGGGAATATAAATCTAGTTGGTCAAGCACAAAACACAAGTTAGGCTCATTTTATTCCCTGGGCTTCTGTTAAAAGTATTATCTTTTACTTGAATTATTTTCCAGAGTTAATGAGCCTCATCTACTCACACAGCTTAAAGTGAATGTAATAGCTTTGACTGGGATTTGAACTCATGTAATAAGTGAGAGTAGGAGTCTGAATAAATTTGATAATAATGTACAATGGTTTAGAGCAATGAAATAAGTTTCATCTTTGAAATTCTGATAAAAGATTCGAAGCATTTGCTTTTCAAAACAAAGAAAAATCTTCTAAGTTTTAAATTTCCTCTGAAATTTGAAAATTATTTTTGAAAAAAATTTATCACTTACAATGTTCACACACATACGATATGTGTATGTATAAGTTTGACAGCATTTATAATATATGATAAAGTTTGAAGACAATGATTACAACACTTTTGTTAATGGTCAAAACCTGCTGCTGCTTTTCTTATTTTTCAAAGCATGTCAAGAAGTAAACCATATTAGCAGCTGAAGAATAAATCAACTGTCACATATATTATTAACAGCACATAGTCAAGATAGAGAACAGAAGATGAAAAACCAAGAGTAGTTTTATTGCTACTATTATTATTATTATCATTAAATAATGATAAAACCAAAGAAAAAAGATCAACCAGGAAGACTACCATAATACAAATGAAACTATCAATCTACTTGATAAAAAAATACCTTAAAAAATTCAATAATATCTAACAATGGCTTCATACTCCCTCTTTTATTTTCCCTCACTTCATCTGTAATTTTCAGATTCTGAAACAGAGCTGAATTTATTTTGCTTTTTTTTTTCTTTGAATTTTTTTTTTCACTCTTCCTTTCTCACATCATTCAACATTATGACATACTACAATTGCTACATACATAATATTACTGAACAGTGGCTTGGAGTTATCCTCTGGTGACAATAATATGTCCAAGTTCTACTAAGAATCACATTCGTAAATAACATGACACTTTCATTTGGAACTTCATTTTGACTGTCAAGTAACATAAATCACTTTATGGGATTTTTCTTCAATGAAAAACTGTCATCGTTTATTTACAAAAAGAACCTGTCACAATATTCAACAACAGAAAGATTAAAGTATTCAATGCAGACACTTCTGCTACTGATATGTGTGTAGTAGATTCTACTACACACATATCAGTCTCAATATGTCTAAAACGCTTTTGTATTCATGTTTTAACAAATACTTTTGAGAAAGGTAGGAATACTTTTCTCTATAAATATCTTTTGGATATAATATATATATATATATATATATATATACGTGTGTGTATATAGAAGATTTGGGCAGCGACGGTGGAGCATTGGTAGAAGCTCGGGCTCTGAAATTGTATTACGCGAGTTCAAATCCCAGTCAAAACCATTACATTCACTTTTAACTACCTCGGGCAGATGGGGCTCGTTAACTCTGTAGAGCAGCTCATCTAGATGACGGGTAACATCGAATGTAAAAAGCCCGAGTTAGAGCACGTAAAAATGGCCTTGTGCCAAACTTGGGTTTGTGCTCACCAAGTAAATATAATACTGCAATCTTAAATGATAGCATCTTGGGATTTATAAACATTTTTTTTTCTATGCTAAATCTTTGTATCTAAAGGCATAAATCTAGCAAAAAGTTTTGTCGTATCTAAAAAAAAAAAAAAAATAAATCATATATTAAAGCATTTTTATGTCAGGCTGAATTTAGTCTCAAATTTGGGGGATTTTATATTTTGATAAGTTTATTGGAAAATCCTTAAAATATTCCTTTAAAAAAAGATTATTTCTAGGCAAATCTAAATAGAAACCAGTGTCCTTCATTATCTGATGTACCCAAGTCTATAAAACCTGTCATTAAAAAAGCATTAGGATTCCAACTTAAAAGAGGGTCTTCTAAATATATATACTATTTGTTTGTGACACCAGACAGACATTAGACAAGTAAATTAATATTTAGATATAAAAATCACCTTCTGCCACAAAAAAAGGCTCAAATATTAAATTGTACTGCTGCTATTTTGATAATTTGCTTTTATCTAAAAAAAATAGCTAAAAAAATATTTGTCTTAGAATTTTTTCAAAATTTAAATAGTGTAAAATGATCTAAAAGTTTGATATGCCATAAGATAATGAAACCTAAATTTAAAAAAAAAAATTCTTTAAAATGTTTAAATATCAATATTTTGGTAAAACTCTAGACTTGCACCCTCGGTGCAGATTTATAAAAATATCTTGGAATTACAAAATCATACATCAATACAAACACAAAAGGGTATTTCTAGACATTGGCACCCAAGGGTGTGACGATAGAGAAATACCAAGATTTTTTTTTATTGCTTTTCTTGTCTTCTATTCTCATAACTCTTTTATTTGTCTGTGATATGTTCTTTTTTTTTTTTTTTCTTCTTCCTTTTTTTTTTATTTTAACTTTATTCTCCTTTCTGTCAGTGTATGTGAGATATGAAGTCCTACTCCCCCCCACCAGCACCAGTGAGAAAAATACAAATTAAAATCCTATCTAACCATTAATCTTTTATTATCCCCGACCCCCTTAAATATCTCTTCATATTTATTCAATAAGTTAAACAAAAACGTTTTTAGAGCACGGTTCCCAACCATTAGGCCATGGTCCACTAACACAAAATGTATTTAGTTAACCAGACAATTTTATTTATTTGGTTCTCTTGATTGTCAAAGAGCATAGAGTCGACATTTGGAGTCGATTTCGTACCCATTTTTTGTATTTGCCTGGCAGGGTGGTTAGCCGTTCACAGGCTAGCTTTTTTTCCTGGAGAAAGACTGCAAGGCAGCAATAGGATTTGGAGTAAAGAGTTCCTAGCTCTTAGCCTTTTTCTTGTAACACAGCACACAAGGCAGTGGTGTTTCCCAGGGATTTTTTAATCAGTGTTACCCTTCACCTAAATGAGCCACTCTCTCTAGTTAACGAGCCCCCATCTGCCCGAGGCATCTAAAGGTAGATGCAATGGTTTTGACTAGGATTTGAACTCACGTAATATGATTCCATAGTCTGAGCTTTTACCAATGCTTCATCTTGACGCCTTTAACCCAACCGCACTTTATAAATTATTATCATAATTATTTGAGTACGAAACCCAAGTTAGGCACAAGGCCAATTTCTCGTGCTCACAACTGGGCGTTTTTGTAAAATGAGTTCCCTTCCACCGAGATGGGTTACTCTCCCTAAATATTAATCTATAAGACTAGATTCCGTTATTTAAGGAGTTAAAATAATAACATTTAATTAATAAAAAAAATTCCTAAAAAAACAATTAAAAAAACTTTTAAAATAATTTTACATTCCAAATTTGATATTTATCATTCCAAAAAAAAAAAAGTTTCTCAAAAATGATTGTTCTCGGCATTAAATGACCTAAAAAGGTTGATATGCCATAAAACAAACAAATAAATCTGATTAGATAAAATTTGAATAATTTTTGGTATCTCTGAACCCCCACCCCCCATCCTCACACCCAGACAATTCTTTTTTTTTTTTTTAAATGAGGCATAATATATTTTAAACCTTTCAACCCTATGGGGCCGATATATCGGCCTTATTAACCAAAGACAAAAAAAGACGCACTGATATTTCGATCCTAATATGGTTCTTTAATAGAAAGGCTCTGAGTGACTACTTGGTAATATTGCTAAGTCAGGGTCCAAAGGTAGAGGTTAAAATATTGTTATATGTGTACTAGTACTACATTGTGTCTTCTTTTGCCTTAAGTCGCCAGGGCCAAAATATCGGTTCTTTAGGGTTTAAAGGGTCAAAAAAAAAAGGCCCTTTATTACTGTTGTTGTTATCATTATTAATATTAATCTTAACCTTAATCGACTGGTGTTGGGATCTTTTTTTTCTTTTTTTCTCCTTAATCCATTATTTCATTTATCTTTCTTTTCTTTCTTTCTTTCTTTCTATTTCAAATTTGGTATTACTCTATGTATGCACCCTCAGATGCTGATATGTATAGACGTGTGTCTATGTATTTATAAATATTAACACCTGAGGGTGCAAATATAGAGTATTAACTTACATTTTATTTCTTTTTCTCTGGAGTGTTTTTTTTTTTTCTTCCCCCACTTATTTTTGCCTGATTTCAACGAATTTTTGAATTTCAAAATTGGTGAAAAAAACAAGCCTTAAAATACTGCATTTGGTTTTGGAAAGGTTGATATGCCATAAAAAAAATAAAATAAAGCAAAATTAGTTTCTGAAACCAAAATGTAAAAAAAAAAGAAATATTCTTCCTTCTTTGCACATTTGGATAAAAAAATTATTTTGTAGTTCAGCTTTTCTGAAATATTTTTATCACATTTTAAAAAATATTAAAAATTATTTAGTTTGTATTAAAAACAAAAATCAATAAATATTATACGATTCAACCTGAATTTCTTTTTTTATTATTTTATAAACTTAAAATTGTTTGTACAACTATTTTTGGGATTATTACATTGCTATATTCACAACCTTATAATTACATTGCTATATTCACAACCTTATTATTACATTATTATATTCACAACGATGTGAATATGGCAATTAGGGCACTTTTGCAGAATAAGCAAATGGAGAAATTTTTTTGGCTCGGGTACTTTGCACCGGTTGTAAGTCAGCAATTTGATTGGCTAGGGTTAAGTTTAGGGTTCAGCCAAATATCTCCATTTGCTTATTTTGCAAAAGCACCACAATTAGGATGAGGACAACAGTCTGAAAAATAGTTGTATAAATTATCAAGCTTCATCCCAAGGATTCCGAAAAAAATTGTTTGTAAACAGAGCCGTGCTAAGGGCCCTCTCCCCACAGAGCCCATAATTGCAAGGGTGTCACAAGTTCCCTAGGGCCTGTAATTCCCCAGGAAGCTGCAAGGTCCCTTTGTTCCACGCCAAAATTCTATTTGTAATGAAAATCAAGTTAACAAAATAATTATTAAAATTAATAACTAAAATTATTTGTTGAATTAACTTCAATAAATTGATTGATAAATATTTCAAGATATCATTTATTCTGAGTTCATTTTTGTTGGGGGGGGAGGAGAATATTTTGCATTTTTGTGAGTAGAGGGTCCACAAGGTGCATTCTGCATATGGGCAGTCATCTTGCTAAGCATGGCAATGTTTGTAAACAATCATTTTTTTTTTAAATTTTAATCATTTTTTTTTTAAATCAAATTTTTTTTTAATTTTTAATTTAATTTTTTTTTAAATTTATATTTTTAAAAATTAAGATTTAATTTTTTTTATTTAATTTGAATTTTTTATTTTTTTAATTTCTAAAATTTCAATTTAAATTTTTGAAAGTTTTATTATCTCTGCTGCAGATATTAATGGCGTGAGACGCTAAAGAAACAACGCCTGTCGTGGATGTGCATCAGAAAGCAGAGATTGATCATTAAATTCCTCCATGCAGAAAAAATTGAACTGATCAACATTTACTGGCACTTCTTGAACATTTCCAAAACTGATAAAGTTGAGGTTAGCACAGTTAGGAAATGGGTTTGTTGATTTCAGAGTGGTGATAGAGATGTGAGTGACAAAGCGTGATCCATATGCATCGGCCCTTAGTCATCACTAGCAAAAGTTCATAGAGAATTGTGGTGTTCATGAACAGCAATAAAATTCTGAAGCACAAAAGGTTGCTTGTTTTAATGGTACTAATCCTTGAATGAAGGAATTTAGTATCAGATGAGGAATCCAGAGTTAAAGAAAGGAACAATAGCCTTGTTAATTGGTATGAATGATCATGTTGATTGCAGAGCCAGTTATTGAGTTATCTGCCCTTGAGGGATGGGCAAATACTTGGTTATCTGCCCTTAGACTTTAGAAATACTTGGGCAAGGAAGGATCACAGTTTGGCCATTAACAAAAAAATTTAAAAAAAAACATTAACTGTGGCGTAAATGTTTCATGTGCAATAAGGAAGGGACATCAGGGGCAGTTGCAAATGACTGCACCCTTGATATTGACTTGTTAAAATACTGTGTCGATGAGGTGCCACATGTGTATATATATATATATATATGAAGAAGCCATTCGGCAACCAGAAGGTCGCAATCAATTTGGAGGATTCCTTAAGAACTGGTGTTGTGGCTATTATTTGTGCTGCTGAGTATCTTATTCCACCACGTGCGTTATTGGACCTTAACAGACAAGCTGGTGGTTGTTACTAGAGGCAAATGGTGTCGAACTGGGTATTTTTGACTCATTTTCGTCCCCTGTGGACACAACGAGAATTTTCGGAATAAATTTTTTTACAATGCACATCTACGTATGAAAATACTACCTGTGACAAAATTTCAGAAAAAAGTAATGGACGTTTATCTAGCAATAGTCCAGACACACATCAGTGTAAACAATGGTCTGATAAATTAGGGAACTAAAAAAAAAGATGTTTTTAAAGCATATAAAAATGTTTAAATAAAGAAGTATTAAATTTACTTGGTGAGCACCAACCCAAGTTTGGCACAAGGCCATTTTACATACTCTTACGTGGGATTTGTTATCCTTCATCTAGATGAGTTGCTCTCCCGAGTTAACAAGCCCCTTCTGCTTAAGACAGCTAAAGGTGAATGTAATGGTTTTGACTGGGATTTGAACTCGCGTTATACAATTTCGGAGACCGAGCTTTTACCAATGCTCCATCATCGCTGCCCAAATGAATTAAATAAAGAATTATATAAAAGTAAAAAGTTCAATAACTTTATACTTACTTTTTAGACCAGCCTGTTTTAAATGTTCTTTTGCAATCCTTGTTGTGTTTTAAAAGAATTGTCATCAGTTCCTTCAACCTGAATCTGTTCCAGCTTTTGAGTCTCTTGTAATGTAATTATGGTCATCCATAGTTACATTCCCCATTTAATAGGAAGTGACGTCACTTTGGGTCACATGATAG
>JAUZSX010298693.1:0-13308 GCA_034780655.1 Idiosepius hallami | reverse complement strand
ATATATACATTGTCTATAAACTTTATTATTTTTTTCCAATAATCTTTATATAAAGTGAAAATTTATTCATTAATTGTTTGTATTCACAAGTATTTTAAAACTCCTGCAAGTCTATCTGGGGTAGTTAGTTTTCTTAGATAGAAGTCTTTTATTTACATTTAATAGTGGCAATACTATTATTTTCTAGTTTTTTATTGATAATTATTACACAAAACATTAAAAAAAAACAGAAATAATTTTTTTTTGTATTTTTGTTAAAGTCTTGTCTAAGTTTTATAAATAATTAAAAGTTCACACATTATCTTAAAGGTTACACCCTATCAAAATTTTATATACTATCTAAAATTAAATATGTGTCAACATTTATTTTAGCCATAATTAGTGATAACTGGGTTCATGTTTTTCACAAGCAATTAATATCTAGAATTCTAGTTCAGGTTGGCAGGACAATTTTTTTAAACAGATAATCAATTATATCACCAGCACAAATTATTTACTGGTAGGAAAATATATTCAATAATTCAAACTTTTAGGTTAAATGCATTATTGGTATTTTTGCAGTAATTATTAAAACAGTAACTGTTCACAAATATCTATGTACTTAAAAGACTATAAAATGAATTGTAATAGTCACTTAAAAGAACATTTAAAGAATCTTTATTAATGATAATTAAAGTAACATAAAAAATTAATATTGTACTATTATCATGATTTTTTCTATAGTAAGCTTTAATGAAGATATTAGTGATGATTTTTAAATATTGATTGAAAAATGGTAAATTAGTGTTTTGTGCCTTTAAAATGGAAAGTTAAAATCAAATATTTTTTTTTTAATTCTGCAAATAAAAGATTAAAATACTCATAAACATTTGTTTCATATTAATAAAATCTATCCTTGATGTGGTTTGAAAGTGCCTTGATTGTTAGTCACAGTTTGTAAAATCTAAATTTAATTATTATTATTAATAGTTTATCTTCAGACAAGCCTTCCATTACATCATCGAATCACTCTCTATGGCTGTCTTTACAATGCTGAATGCTGATGGCAGACTGTGGGGCGCAACTCCTCACAGACCCAGTTTTTAGTTCAGAATGTCCTTCTACTAGATCCAAGGCTATGAGCCACCTTTTTGAGTAACAAAGTATTTTACTTGTTTTCTTTGATATAAATCAGGTTCAGTTTCAAATCTAGGCTTATAACAATACAACATACTAAAATAACTAAGAAAACAATATATCTATTTTCTTAAAACAATTAGTTTGATTGAGAAATAAAACCAGTTACCAGTTATGCTATGTGAGTTTAACTGTAATAAATGAAATAAAGTAGATTGTTTTCCTAATTGGAGATAAAGTTTATAATCAAGTATAAAACAACAAGCATTTATAGTCTAATCAAAAGCTGATACTTGTCAACTCTTCTCTCTCTTTGTTTCTCTCTGAACTGAAAATGGACCGAGCAGTTAAGCCTGTTTGTTTGAATTATTTAAAAGAAATGGATACACTTTTAATGATATTGATGATATAGTTGTTGTCAATGATATTGATGATATAGTTGTTGTCAACTTATTCAATGGTTTTCTTTTTTCTCCTGAGTTGCAAACCTTTGAATTAAAAATGCTTCTTCAGTTTATATAACTTATAGCAATATCAAATATAATGATTAAAAGAAAAATTATTGTAGGAAATATTTTTTTTTATTTTGTCTATTATCTCAGTCACTCTTCCCAGCTCATGTCAAAAAATGATTCTAATCACTTAAAAAGAAACAATAAACAGTTTAAAGAAACAAGTGTTTACCTTTGGAAGCCAATCTGCCTTGCCAGTTCTTCATAATTGGAACCTTTGATAGAAGAAATAAAAATTAAAAAAAGTGATATCAATGTTGCAGAAAAATTTATGGAAAAAAAATATCTGAATATTTTACTGATTATTACATATTCTACAGTTCTGTTTTTTAGAGAAATTAATAAGATACAATTCTTTTGACATCTTGTTCCCTAGGTTCATTGATGTAAATATATGGAGGGAAGACAAGAGAGTAAAAGCTGCTTAGGGTGTTGTTTTGGGTGATTGCAGCTGTGTGACAGCCATGCACACTTGTGTTCCACCACAGCTCATGAGGGATCAGGCAGGCAGTGTCGATGATGCAGGGTGCATCAGGCTGCTGGGCTCTTTATTCTCCAAGGGCTGCCTGACTGCCCAACCAATAGCTGTTCCCAAGTTTTTTGTAATCAGTGTTGCTTTTCACCTAGATAAGTTGAGTTGATGGGTCTAATCTATTCAGGGTTTTGAAATTAATGTTATCCTTATAGTTAGATGAGTTACTTCCCTGAGTTAACAAGCCTCATTTGCTTAAAGCAGCTCAAAGTGAATTATACAATCATTCCACACTCCAAGCGTTTACCACTGCTCCACCTTCACTATTTATTTATAGAGAGAGATTTATAAACATTAAATAAAAAAAAAAACAATACTTACAGTTACCAAAACCATGTCCGTATGGTTCTTCATCAGTAGCTATAGCAGCCAATACTATATGAAATATGGACTGTGCAAGAACAGTTATAATACTAATTCCAAGAATTGCTTTTAAAAATCGACCAGTCGCACCTGAAATTAAAAAAGATATAATAACTTAAAATATACTTAAAAAACAAACGTTTCTTCAACTTATTTAAGTAGACAGTTAGAAACTCGCTTAAGTTAAGAAGATGACTAAATTACTAACACAGTGGATTCTGCTGTATGCAACCCTTGTCATCAGCAACCACTTGTTACTTACAACTGTGATTCTTATGCACTATGTTACAAATTATGAGATAATTTATGCATGAGCTTTTTAAGAGTGACCATCTGCTACACGTTACCAGTTTTTGACTGCAGTACAACAGGATCCACTGTAATTGCAATTTGGTAGTTTACCATCCAAAGAATGAAATCCTTGATAGTCAAAAATGTGGTAAAACGAAAAATAGGGTGCAAATTTAATATTCTAAAATGTTCTTTCAACAAAATTTTTAATATGGAATTAACTATAAAGATTCTGCTCCATTATCATTTATTTAACAATGTTTTTGCTTTTTTTTTGTTCCCTTTAATTAGTAGAACATTATATAAAATGCTTTCCAAGTTTGATATATTCTTTCTACTAAAATGTAGTACTGTATTTTAGGACAGTCAGGGAGGATGGCCTTGTGTCAGTGTTGTAAATGCTTCAAAGATTCAAGATATTGTAATGGGATATTTCAGGAAATTTACTTTATTAAATAATGATCATAAGATTGATGAAAAATAATTGATAAATGGATCAATAATATTGAGACAGTTATGAATTGATCTATTAAGATGTTTAAAACATGAGAACTAAATTCTAATTTGTGTAAAGTCGCATGTTATTGGCATGGAAAATATTTTTCTGCATCTTTAAAAAAAATTTCAGTTTCAATTGACATTTTTCATAGAAAGATGTTCAAATATACATTTTGAATTTATCAACTAAAATTCTTCATTCAAATTATTTATACTATTTTCTCTTTATTGCTATAATCATGCTTCAGTCAATGTGCCCTTCAACCTTACTAATATTTGATTAGAATGTTGTGAATATATATCTATGAGATGAGAATAAAAGTTAAAATAATCTGAATGAAGATAATTAAAACCTACTCCTAAATTCAGACAAGTAATAGATTTATTCAATTCTTCCATTGTCTAAAGAAGACAAGGGAGAATAGAAAGACAAAAAATAATAAAAAGATGTTTCATTTTTTCATTTTTAGAATTTCACTCTACTGTCGATTCAGCAACAAAATTTTTGCCAGTTCTAAAATGAAGGTGAGCCAAGCTTAGGGAGAAGATAAAGCCTGTAAAATAAATTAAGTCAGCAAATTTAACAGATAAGTTGTTTATATCTATTCTATTTAATTATATGTACAAAATTATGTATGAATATTAACACACATAATAAGCATGAATACATCTTCAAATTACAGTGTTTAAGCTGCATATCAAATTAGATCTTTATTAACCTACATATTCAACTATTCGTTTTATTTTTTATACTTTTAGACAATGATTGGCAAATATTCAAAGTTTCTGAAATAGTTCAATAATTGCCACAACAACCTAGTGTGGAGTATCTAATTATTTTTCAGGTTTTATTGATCAAGACTACTTCAAAAAAGAAGAAGCTCTAAATATCTTAACAATTTCAGCTTTTCCAGCTGCAATTGAGACAATTTGATAGTTTCAGAAAACAGCCAGAAATATTAACATCTCCAAACAATCTATAAATGAGCAGAAAAAATAGTTTTAATTTTGCATTTCACTTCTACAGTTTATTATTTGCAATATTTATCAGATTTTAAGATCAATTTTCATAAATTCTATATCTAAAAAAAAAAGTTTAAAGCTTCATGAAGAATGAATATTTAAAATATTAAAATATAAAAGCATTTATTTCCTATTATAAAAAGCAGTGGTCATGAATGCAATAAAAAAAAAGGTAGAAATCGATACAATATTTTGTTTTGTAAAGTGATATTGTCCATTTTTTTAATGCCAAAAGTAAAAGCAAATCTAACTTTTAATAAAAAGCTTGGAGTGCCCTAGAAAACCTGGTACATAGGTTTTAGAAATCCTAGTATATAATACACAGATTATATATATTTACATCTAACATAGAAAAGTTCAAATACTGGCCATTACATACATTATGATGAACACTGGCATTTTGCCATATGTTAATGATCAATTATCTAATAAAGTATAGCAATTAGAGTTTTAAATTGGCTCCTCACATTTTTATTGTTGTCATTCAAAGTAGATCATTTTAATACAACTTCTTTTAATACAACTTTTCAATTCCTATAGTGCGAATTAAAGGAATTCAAATCTTCTTTATATTTATAAATATTAGATATCAAACCATTTTTTACATCATTGAATTTAGATATATACACAAGGTTCTGATGTATGCAATATTTGTTGTCGATGACCCTTTGACAATAAAAACACTTTTCGTAAAGAGGTTATGCATGAGCCTTCAGTGATCAACAAGTTCCTAGTTCCACTAGAAGTGGTAAGACAGGATTCATTGTATAACTCAATAATAAGAGACATGTATAACTTTACACGTTTAAAAGTTTGTAAACATTTTTTTCAGCTATACAAATAAAATAGCTTATAAAATGCTCAATTTTCATAAACTGTATTACATATAAAAGTTACAAAAAGTAAATACATTACTAATTCTTAAATATTTTTATTAATAAATAAATACATTAATATTTTTCTTTATTATATTTTTCAAAGTACAGCAAAAGAGAAAAAGTGTTTCTTAAATAACTATTTAGAGAAGTTATTTACAAACATTTTAAAAATTATCTAATTTTATTTTTTTCCATACAAGTCTAAAAATCTTTTGAACAAAATACTACAAAATCTGCTAGAAACTGTTTCAGAATAATGATTATAAAAAACTATATAAATATATACACAATAAACAAAACATTTAATACTAGGATTAAAGGACAATTATAATTTCATCAACCTTCAATCGTCTGACAAGTGATACATGCAAAAGAGCTTGTTACTAAAGGATTAATTGTTGGGGTAAAGTCTATTAAATAGAAAGTATAAAAGAAAGAAAATGAGTAGTTGACTATTATAATAATAGACTTAGTTCAAGTAAACATTCATCAGAACAAGAGAAAAATACACCCTACACAGATGAGTCAATCACTAAAAAAAACTTAGGGAGGCGTAGAGCATAGTCTTTAAAAAAAGCAAAAAAAAAAAACAAGAGACTTTTTTTTTCTCTATCTAACGGTATAATATAAGACAACAAATGCCAACTTTTTTATCCTCATAAAATATACCACCATCTTTTTTCAGAATACTTTGCATTTTAAAACTTTATACTTGTATATTTTTAAAATTTTTTTCTTCTTCATTCACAAAAAAGGATTTCTTTCTCTTACAGTATTGTTTTTAAGACATTTCTTATTTAAAATCATTTCTGTAAAATCTAATTGCAGCTTACAATTTTTTTTAAATCTAGTCATTATCAAAACTATATTAACATAAAGTTACAACTATTCTAAAATATAAAATGGAATAAAAGTTAAGATTAACCTTTAAAAAATATCATCAAATAATAAAAACAGACACTTATGTATGTTTTAAATGAGTATATTCTAAAATTTTTTTTTATGAAAACTAAAACTGTCTTTAATTTGAAGTTTCATATTATATTTTATGCCATATTTTTTTTAATTACCTTAAAGATAGTAAAACAGTAAACAACAAAAAATGTAAAATAAAAAATTCAATTAAAATTTTCATAGAATATTTTAGAAAAATTACATTACATTAATCCTTTCAACCTTTTAGTATCTCAATTTAATAATTGTATATATGCTCATCACTAATTGTTTGAATTATTAATTTTTAAAAATGTTATATTAATTCATATAAGCCATTAAGAAACTAAAACATTATCTGAAACTTAGAATTCTAAAAAAATAATGGACCCATGTGATCTAATTCAAAAAGAAAATTTGAAAGACTTGAGTAAACATCATGTTATGAAGATAAAAGACTAATCAAAGGCTTATCAAATATTCCCTGAGTCAAGTTAAGGTTGTATCTACTCTTACAAAAACAAAAAAACCTGGAAAAAAAGTATATATTGATAATAGCAAAACAGCTGCTGTCTACTGTGGTCAGTTTTATATGTCAGTTATTGATTCTAAAAAGTATAGAGAACTTCCAAGTTAGTCTATGCAAATGTATATATACAGAATAAATTCAAAGGTAGCAATAAACTAGCATTTAACCTAATCAACTTTTTATTTCTTTATACTGCATTTTGTTTAGCAGAAAACAAGTTAAATACACCTAATCTTAACTCTATAATTTACAGAAAAAAAACAGTTAAACTTATATATTTCATACATATAAAATGAATGGTTATATTAACAATGTAAATACACAGAAATAAGATTTTAAAATTATTGAGACAGTCTTGATCTTTTTATTGTTAGATACTTTCAGCTATTTATTAATTTTATCAAGTTGGTATGAAGACAAATAAAATAAATTTTATTATAGGATAAAAATAAAACTTTTCCCACAACTTATATTCTTTTGTACATTTATTTACAAACAAAAAAGAATTTATTTTTTTAAAAATCTATCAAATTAAACAAAGCAATTCTCAAATATAGATTCCCATACCTTAAATTAAAAAGGAAAAGAAAATCAAAGAATATTCAAGAAAATCATTGATTAAAATCTGCTCTCTAAAATACAAATACACACATAAGAATAATCATTATATAGTTTATATTTTTTTTAAATTACATAGTTATATGTTTATTTTACATAAACATTTATTAAATAGTACAAAACTCAGGGGTAAATATACAATATTATGATAACAATTATTGTTTTATGAAGAGTTGAATAAATCCACCATTTAATTCTGAAATCTACTTTTAATGTGATCATCCAATAAGTTTAAAGAGACCCGGAAGATTGAGAGCAGCCCATCACTTTTAATCAACATCTATCATAAATAATTTTATTAAATATTCTATGTTTGATATACTGATTTTTAAAAAGATCAAGCCATTAATATACGTCTACTCATTTTGAGTAAAATAAATCTAATTGCGAAATAATGATTATTTTTTTATCAAAAGAAATGCTAATAAATAAGAGTAATTTTTCAAACATTTGCATGTTGTATTAATAGCTTACAAAAAATAATCAGTTTTGAGAATTTGATTCATTTTAAAATCAACTTGGCTAATTTCAAGTAAAATTGACATCAGAGAAAAAAAAATAAAACTTAATGTTTGAATTAAAAACTTATATTTTAATCAATCAAGTCCTGTTAAGTAATTTAGATGAAGGGCAATGCAGATATGATGAGAAAAACAATTTGTTAAAATATCAATTTTCAGATTGATGATATGAATTGACACAAAGAAAATTCATTTTAAACTTCATAATGACAAATCTTGGTGACAAGTTAAAGCCTCAACCTTTTATAAGGAAGGAAAAGGAGTAAACAAGAACCAAGAGATAACCTAAAGAATTTCAATTTATTCTTAAATTAAAAAAAAAATGAAAAAATGATAAACAATAACCAAATATTTTAGACATTTTTCTTTTCTTTTTTTGAGTTAATCAATTTTCCAAAGATGCAAATGTTTATGATATTTATAAAGAAAATCTATTAAACTCTACAAAATCAATCAATTTCTTGTCCAAAAAACTTTATGAATCCACATATTTACATTTAATTATTTAAAAGAGCAAAATTTATTTTTATACCAAACTGTATTTTATGTCCTTAGAAAATGGTTCAATTTTATACAATGATATGAAAATCTGACACATGACATTACTAATACAATATGGGAGTTCTTAAATTTAAAATTTTTACAAGAATTTATATAAAACTACATTGCTTGGTTGTTTTTTTTTAATAGTCACATGCTAAAGTTCTCAACCATTTATTTTATATACAAATTTGAAATTCTATTATATTTTGACTCCTATTTAAGCAACAATTTCTAAGGATTTTATCAGCACAAAATATATTATATATACACTAATTATACACACACACACATATATATATATATTTATACATTATGTGTATCTAAAATAAAAAGTAAGAGAGAGAAAGATAAATACAAAATTATTTTCTGCATTTCCTTTGTCTCTGTTTTTTTGTTTTTTCAAGAAAAAAGTCTTTGAAATATATATTAAAAATCAAAAGTAATAAAATGAAAATTTAGCAACCAAGACATGTCTACATAGTTAAAAATGTACTGTGTATAGTAATAATAATAAGAATGAAAAATAGATAAAAATTGCTAGATTTTTAAATCTAATTTTAGCATGAAGTTTGACATTTTTTTTAATTATTAACAAAAATATCTTACTCCATGAAATTTTAAAATGAAATTCTAAAAGTAAAACTTTAAAATTTAACTGACCATAAATAACCCATAGAAGTTGATAGATAAAAAAGAATTTCAAAAAAGTATATAAGTTAATAAAAATTTTACTGTAAAAAATCTTCATTAAAAAAAATAAGATTAGAAAAATTTAAATATCCACTTTCAATATCATATTATGATATAGTATGTTTTAAAACAATAAATCTATCACTTGATAACCTGTAAACAAGACACTTATGACCCAAAAGAATTTCAAACCACCATTGTAACTAATTCTTTGAGGTTTTCTAAAAGTATTTCATTTATAATGACAATTTTCAGTGAAACATAAAAACTTAGATTTCATTAAGGGTTTTTTAAGGGCTTAGAAACTAGTCTAATCTAGTAACAAAGAACCCTACCAGTTGATCATCTTAACGCCTCAAAGTTCTTGCCTAATATGAAAATCTTGGCTAAATAAAATATACTGCAGTATTCACAGTTCATAGATGCAAATTTTGTTCATTAAAAGTAAGACAAGTTTTAAAAATAAACAACAGACCACATTTCCTGCTATAAACTATTTCATAACTGATCCACTTACTTGATGGCAGACTAAGTAACTAACTAATCTAAATCCTATTTTCTGCTTCCTTCACGTGGAGGGAGGGTATTACTAAAACAAATAACGCCATTTGTACTTTTTTTGTTCTGAATATCTCTTCTCTCTGCCTATTACAGACATGCTTTCAATTCTTTTGGGAGCTTCTAGAGTATTATGCTTTTCTAAAACTAAGGAGTAATTTTGATTTCTATGTTTCTTTCAAACAAATAATTCACACATATGTCACAAAATATCAAACCAAAAAACATACTATTACTTCCAAATATGAGAAAGAAAAGCAATAAAAACAATACAAATTTTAGCATCTGTGCATAACTACAGAAATTAAAATTTGTATTGCTTTTAGTATTTTTCTCTTTCATACTTGGAAGTAAAAATATGTTTTTCTTTCTGGATATGTATTAGTCATCATCAATTAAATCCACAACTCAATGGATTATAATTTATTATTCCTCACTTTAACAACATTAAAAGATAGTTCTTGAAGTTAAGAATTATTAAAAGATTAGCATATTTGGTAATTTGAACAATAAAAAAAAAAGACTTTTCTCAGGATCAAATTCAAAACTAGTTAGGAGTAACAACCACTCAAATGATACAGCCATCTTTATAGAAAATACTGATTGGAACTTTCAATATATTTTAAGTCTTCTTTCATAAACTAATTACTGATATCACAGCTGTTACCGTAAGATTCAAAGTACAAATCAGTCATAAAAAATATGTTCAATCTCTCAACTGACATTGATCAAAGATTCTGCAAACTAATTTTTAAAACTTAGTAAAAAATCTTTTGAAAGTATTGCATTAAGTTTTTTTTCTTTTTATACTTAGAAAATTTGTTAATAAAAGATATTTTTGCATTATCAAAATAGTTTCAAATAAAAATAATCTTTCCTAAACAACATTAGCTGATTAAGAATGTTAAATTTCTAAAAAGCATCTGGTTAAAATCTACTATATTTACTCTCGAAATTACAAATGTCGATTTAGTATCTGACATTTGTGAGAACATACAAATCTACATAAATGATAAATAGGACATATCATTAAACTTTGATGTATTACTAATTAGAAACTAATACAGTTACATATAATCAGTTCAAAATTATATGCATAAAACTTCAATTATTTAACAAAAAATACTTCTATTTCTTTATGAAAATGATAAAAGGTAAAAAAAAGGTACATCCTTGTAGCTAAATCAATTAAAACAGATGATACAAAAGTTAAGAATATTCCAGAAAATCATTAGCTCTGTAAATATAAGTGATAACAAGAAATTAAAAAGGTATCAATGATAAATATAAATATCTATGAAACATCAACACATGACACTGATGCTAGATACAATCCTGACTTGGCTAAAACAGCTGTTACTAAGAAATCAACAAAACACACAGGAAGTTTTCATTGTTATTTTGGATCAGCAATAATAATAGCACAACGGCTATTATTGCAACTGTGCTCTTTAAGTATAAGATTTGATTGATCCCAAGATAAAAGTTGTCTTATAAATAAAAATTTATATTTTTCAAGTTTTTTTAAACTCCCACATTCATTTTTTTATACAAGAATTGTCACATTGGAAAGTTGCAAGCTTAATTTTTGATTATGTGTTTGTTTGTTTTAGTTTCATGGCATATCAACCTTTTTAGGTAATTTAATATCAATAAAAATCACTTTTGAGAAACATTTTTTGTCCACAGGTGTTTTTTTTTTAAATAACACTGTATGCACTAATTAACCCATACCTAGAGGAAATGTCAGGGATTCCTACTTTTCCAAAGAGTATTAGTTCAATTATGAATACAAATCGAACAACTAGTATTTGAACTTATTCATTACAATTCCGAAGTCTGACATTTAATCCACTTTCCCTAGTCATTAGCACAAGTAAAAGCTGAAGAGGTAAGTTGAATTCTGAAAGCATATGAAATGCCTACTTCTAGTGACCATGATCATCAGGACATTACAGCTCACCACCAAGAGCAATTAGGCAACACCATTGAAAGTCTTACTTCCAGCAGAGGTGCTAAATGTGTATTCTGTAGCCTTGTCAACAGGGTGATGTATTGTTTAAACTAAAGACTTAAAACAAGTTTTACAGGTTTTTAACATTAACTCTAATAGACTTCAGTTATACAATGTTAATCCTCTGGTTTATTTTCTTTTTAACATGCTGACAGTCAGTATTACAAAAATCGTAATGCCAAGTCAATTTAACACAAGTTTCTCTTTACAGCCTTTAAATAAGACGGATTAGGGACTAAATTTTTTTCTGAGGCAACTAGGGTAAAAAAAAAATAAGATTGAAATATATTTAAGCTCAAACTTAATATTTTTGCAGTTACTTAGAAATAAAAATTCCAAAAAAGAAACGAATCATAATTTTCTTTATTGCACATATTTATTTTCAAAGAATGATATTTTAATTTATTCAATTTCATCCGATATAATAAAATATTCAACCTACCTTTCATAGTTTCTGAAGTTGGACTTTCGAACAAAGGTGTCATTAGCATCAAAATGCCATAGAGGAAAGAGAGTGCATTGGACCGCACTACACAAGCTGTATAAAACAAAATAATTAAAATTTAATGTTACAAAATATTACAATCAGTTTAAACAACTATAAAAAAAATACTAAGATTAATATACAAAGTTTTAAACATATGCACTAAAAAAGTTTTATTTTAAAATTTCCTTACCTAATAAACTGAAATGTCTAAAATTCAGAGATTAAATATTTATAATATTTTTTCTTTAACATATTTTGCTTTCAATTAACTTTTTATCAAAGGTATGTTGCATCTTAGTTTAAAAGCCTCTTTATTTTTCATCTAATTGAAGATGAATTGATAAAATATTCAATAAAAAAACATGAAAGTCATAATCATTTAACTAAACTGAGAATCCATAACCATTTATACATATTTTTTCTATTCATGAAAAGTTAACTTATTTTGCTATTTTTTTTATTTTAGCTGATTTCTTCAGAACATTTATAAAGTTTTTATTTTATTTTATTAAAACTATCAGCCTTTAAATAGAAAATTGTGGGGCAAATTTGTGGAGAATATTGACAATTTTTTAAGCTATTTGTAACATCATAGATCAAAAATAATTTTTGAATTATGTTTAAACACAGGCTTATTCTAGAAATTTTCTTAGGTAAAATTGTGTGCAAAATCTGTTTCAACACTCAAGAGTTTTCAATCATTCTTTTCTTAGGTTTGGTTACATCATAATTTAGGATAATAGTTTCCTAATGTCCTATTTTCTTTGTAGATTTGTAAAAAAAGATATAATTGTTTCAACATTAGAGGATAACAGTAACCAAGAGCCTGGCCAATCAAAGGGGACTAACATTTTATCATTGAAGCAGATGGTTTAATAATTATCAGATGATGAACGAATCAATGTGCATTATTATATATTATCTACAACAAAAACTCCCTTCTAGAAACTTTAAAGATAAGGACAGCTGTTAACTACTATATCACATAAACATCTTATTTTCATCAGCAAATGTGTTAATAAATGAATTTTGGAATTTTATACTAATACTGAATTATTCCCCAAATCAGTATTATTTTTATCTTGAATAATAGCCAGAAACTGATAAACAGAAATTGAACTGGTTAGATATGTTATTTCGGAATCTTTGGGATGAGGCTTGAAGATTTGTGTTATTATTATTCGGACTGTTGTCCTCATCCT